>JAEVFF010000195.1:63996-119196 GCA_018901945.1 Pugionium dolabratum | reverse complement strand
CTTATAAATGAAGCATAATGCATGGCATCACGCAGTTTGGGATACATTGGATTACTTGGAGGCTTTTTCGTAGCTCTTTCGATCTCAAATCTTATCGTAATATGGAAAATTGAGATAGCTTAATGTGGGCGTTTCACTCATGTCATTTTGAGCTCTAAACCAAAAGTTAAAGACGATTTTGAGCGGACATGTAAACTTGATCGGCAAGTTAAAATGATCATTCGAAACTGATCATTGGTGCTCATTCAGTAAAGGCTTATAAATGAAGCATATTGCATGACATCACGCAGTTCGTGATAGATTCGATTACTTGGAGGCTTTGTCGTAGTTATTTCGGTCTTAACTTTTGTCACAATATAGAAAATTGAGCTAGCTTAATGTTGGCATTGGATTCATGAGATTTTGAACTCTAAATAAAAAGTTACGGACGATTTAGTGGGACATGTCAAGTTGATCGGCTAGTTAAAATGATCATTCTAAACTCTTCATTGGTGCTTCTTGAGTAAAGGCTTTGAAATGAAGCATAATGCATGGCATCACACAGTTTGGAATAGATTAGATTACTTGGAGGCTTTGTCTTAGCTCTTTCAGTCTCAAATGTTTTCACAACATAGAAAATTGAGCTAGCTTAATGTGGGCGTTGGATTCGTGTCATTCTGAACTCTAACTCAAAAGTTAAAGACGATTTCGTGCGGACATGTCAAGTTTATCGTCCAGTTAAAATGATCATTTTAAACTAATCATTGGTGCTCATATAGTAAAGGCTTATAAATGAAGCATAACGCATGACATCACGCGGTTTGTGATACACTGAATTACTTGGTAGCTTTGTAGGAGCTCTTTCTGTCTCAGATGTTGTCGCAATATTGAAAATTGAGCTAGCTTAACGTAGGTGTTGGACTCATGTCATTTTCACCTCAAAATCAAAAGTTAAAAACGATTTAATGTGGACATGTAAAGTTGATCAGCTATTAAAATGATCAATCTATACTGATCAGCTCCTTGACTAAAGGCTTATAAATGAAGCATAATGCATGGCATCACGCAGTTTGGGGTAGATTGGATTACTTGGAGGCTTTGATATAGCTATTTTGATGTTAGATTTTGTAACAATATAGAAAATTGAGCTAGCTTAATGCAGGCATTGGATTCATGTCATTTTGAACTCTAAATAAAAAGTTACGGACGATTTAGTGGGACATGTCAAGTTGATCGGCTAGTTAAAATGATCATTCTAAACTCTTCATTGGTGCTTCTTGAGTAAAGGCTTTGAAATGAAGCATAATGCATGGCATCACACAGTTTGGAATAGATTAGATTACTTGGAGGCTTTGTCTTAGCTCTTTCAGTCTCAAATGTTTTCACAACATAGAAAATTGAGCTAGCTTAATGTGGGCGTTGGATTCGTGTCATTCTGAACTCTAACTCAAAAGTTAAAGACGATTTCGTGCGGACATGTCAAGTTTATCGTCCAGTTAAAATGATCATTTTAAACTAATCATTGGTGCTCATATAGTAAAGGCTTATAAATGAAGCATAACGCATGACATCACGCGGTTTGTGATACACTGAATTACTTGGTAGCTTTGTAGGAGCTCTTTCTGTCTCAGATGTTGTCGCAATATTGAAAATTGAGCTAGCTTAACGTAGGCGTTGGACTCATGTCATTTTCACCTCAAAATCAAAAGTTAAAAACGATTTAATGTGGACATGTAAAGTTGATCAGCTATTAAAATGATCAATCTATACTGATCAGCTCCTTGACTAAAGGCTTATAAATGAAGCATAATGCATGACATCACGCAGTTTGGGGTAGATTGGATTACTTGGAGGCTTTGATATAGCTATTTTGATGTTAGATTTTGTAACAATATAGAAAATTGAGCTAGCTTAATGCAGGCATTGGATTCATGTCATTTTGAACTCTAAATAAAAAGTCACGTATGATTTAGTGCGGACATGTCAAGTTGATCGGTCAGTTAAAATGATCAGTCAAAATTGATCATTGGTGCTCCTTAAGTAAAGGCTTATAAATGAAGCATAGTGCATGACATCACACTGTTCGGGATACATTGGATTACTTGGAGGCTTTGTCATAGCTCTTTCAGTTTTAAATATCGTCACAATATGCAAAATTAAGCTAGCTTAACATGGGCGTTGGACTCACGTCATTATGAGCTTTAAATCAAAAGTTAAAGATGATTTAGTGCGGATATCTCAAGTTGATAGCAAGTTAAAATGATCAATCTATATTGATCAATGGTGCTCCTTGAGTAAAAGCTTATAAAGAAAGCATAATGCATGGCATCACACAGTTTGAGATACATTGGATTATGTGGAGGCTTTGTCATAGTTCTTTCAGTCTGAAATGTTGTCACAATCTAGTTTAACGTGGGTGTTGGATCCGTGTCATTCTTAACTCTAAATCAACAGTTACGGACGATTTAGTGTGGACATGTCAAGTTGATCGTCCAGTTAAAATGATCATTCCAAACTGATCATTGGTGCTCCTAGATTAAAAGCTTATAAATGAAGCATAATGCATGACATCACATAGTTTGGGATACATTGGATTACTTGGATGCTTTGCAGTAGCTCTTTCATACACAAATGTTGTCCCAATATGGAAATTGAGTTGCCTTAGTGTGGGCGTTGGACGCATGTCATTTTGAGCTCTAAATCAAAAGTTAAAGACGATTAAGTGCGGAAATGTTAAGTTAGGCAGCTAGTTAAAATGATCATTCTAAACTTATGATTGATGCTCCTTGGCTCAAGGCTAATAAATGAAGCATAATGCATTGCATCACGCCATTTGGGATAAATTGGATTACTTGGAAACTTTTGTCGTAGCTATTTTGTCTAAAATTTTGTCACATTATATAAAATTGAGTTGGCTTAATGTGGTCATTGGATTCGTTTCTTTTTCAACTCTAAATAAAGAGTGCGGACATGTAAAGTTTATCGACCTGTTAAAATGATCATTCAAAAGGATAAATGAAGCATAATGCATCACATCACGCGGTTTGGGATACATTGGTGTACTTGGAGGCTTTTTAGTAGCTCTTTCAATCTTAAATGTTTTCACAATAGAAAATTGAGCTAGTTTAACATGGACATTGGATTTGGGTCACTCTGAACTCTAAATCAAAAGTTACGGACGATTTAGTGTGGACAAGTCAAGTTGATCGTCCAGTTAAAATGATCATTTTAAACTAATCATCGGTGCTCCTTGAGCAAAGGCTTATAAATGAAGCATAATGCATGACATCACGTCGTTTCGGATACATTGGATTTCTAGGAGGCTTTGTAGTAGCTCTTTCAAACTCAAATGTTGTTACGGTAAGGAAAAACTAGCTAGCTTAACATGCGCGTTGGACTCATATCATTTTAAGCTCTAAATGAAAAGTTAAAGATGATTTAGTGCGTACTTTCCAAGTTGAATAGCTAGTTTAAATAGTCATTCTAAACTGATGATTGGTGCTTCTTGACTCAAGGCTTATAAATGAAGCGTAATGCATGGCATCACACAGTTTGTGATATATCGGATTACTTGGAAGCTTTGTCGTAGCTATTTTGGTATAAAATTTTGTCACAATATAGAAATTGATCTAGCTTAACGTGGGTGTTGGATTCGTGTCATTTTGAACTCTGAATAAAAAGATACGGACGATTTAGTGCGGAGATGTCAAGTTCATCTGCGTGTTAAAAGATCATTCTATACTGATTATTGGTGCTCCTTGAGTAAAAACTTATAAATGAAGAATAATGCATGGCATCACGTAGTTTAGGATACATTAGATTATTGGAAGTTTCAGTCTCAAATGTTGTCATAATATAGAAAATTGAGCTAGCTTAACGTGGCTGTTGGATTCGTGCTATTTTGATCTCTAAATAAAAATTGACGTATGGTTTAGTGCGGACATGTAAAGTTATTCGACCAGTTAAAATGATCGTTCTAAAGCGATCATTGGAGCTCCTTGAGTAAAGGATAAATGAAGCATAATGCATGGCATCACGAAGTTTGGGATACATTCGTTTACTTGGAGGCTTTTTCGTACCTCTTTCAGTCTCAAATGTTGTTACTATATGGAAAATTGAGCTAGCTTAACGTGGGAGTTCGATTCGTGTAATTCTTTCTGTCTCAAATGTTGTCACAATATAGGAAATTCAGCTAGCTTAACGTGGGCGTTGGCTTCATGTCATCTTGAATTCTAAATCAATAGTTACGGAAGATTTAGTGCGGACATGTCAAGTTGATCGTCCAGTTAAAATGATCATTCTAAACTTATCATTGATGCTCCTTGAGCAAAGGCTTATAAATGAAGCATAATGCATGGCATCACGTAGTTTGTGACCCATTGGATTACTTGGAGGCTTCATACTAGCTCTTTCATACGCAAATGATGTCATAGTACGGAAAATTGAGCTAGCTTAACGTGGGCGTTGGACTCATGTCATTTTGAGCTCTAAATAACCAACTAAAAGACGATTTAGTGCAGACATAACAAGTTAATCAGCTAATTAAAATGATCATTCTAAACTGATGATTGGTGCTCCTTCACTCAAGGCTCATAAATGAAGCATTAGGCATGGCATCACGCAGTTCGGGATAGATTGGATTACTTGGAAGCTTTGTCATGCTATTTTGGTCTAAAATTTTTTCACAATATAAAAATTGAGCTAGATTAATGTGGTCGTTGGATTCATGTCATTTTCAACTCTAAAAAAAAGTTACGGACGATTTAGTGTAGACATGTCAAGTTTATCGACCAGTTAAAATGATCATTCTAAAGTCATCATTGGTGCTCCTTGAGAAAAGGTTAAATGAAGCATAATGCATGACATCACGCAGTTTGGGATACATTGGTTTACTGGGATGCTTTATCGTAGCTCTTTTTGTCTCAAATGTTGTCACAATAGAAAATTGAGCTAGCTTAACATTGATGTTTGATTCGTGTCATTCTGAACTCTAAATCAAAAGTTATCGACGATTAAGTGCGNCTTGGGATAGATTGGATTACTTGTAGGCTTATTCATTGCTATTTTGGTAGAAAATTTGTCACAATATTGAAAATTGAGCTAGTTTAACATGTATGTTGGATTCGTGTAATTTTAAACTCTAAATCAAAAGTCACGGACGATTTAGTGGGGACATGTCAAGTTGATTGGCCAGTTAAAATGATCATTCTATACTTATCATTGGTGCTCCTTGAGTAAAGGCTTATAAATGAAACCATAATGCATGGTATGACACAGTGTGGAATACATATGATTACTTGAAGGCATTGTCGTTGGTCTTTCAGTCTCGAATGTTGTTACAATATAAAAAAATTGAGCTCGTTTAACATGGGCGTTAGATTCGTGTCATTCTGAACTCTAAATCCAAATTTATACATGATTTAGTGCTGACATCTCAAGTTGATTGCCCAGTTAAAATGATCATTCCAAACTGATCATTGGTGCTCCTTGAGTAAAGGCTTATAAGTGAAGCATAATTTATGGCTTCACGCATTTTGGGATACATTTACTTAGAGGCTTTTTCGTAGCTCTTTCAGACTGAAATGTTGTCACAATATGGAAAATTGAGCTAGCTTAATGTGGGCGTTGGACTAATGTCATCTTGATCTCTAAATCAAAAGTTAAAGAAAATTTTAGTGCAAACATGTCAAGGTTATTAGCTAGTTAAAATGATAATTCTAAACTTATCATTGGTGCTCCTTGAGTAAAGGGTTCAAAATGAAGCATAATGCATGGCATGAGGCACTTTTGCATTGATTGGATTACGCGGAGGCTTTATTTCGTTGTTAAATTTTGTCACAATATAGAAAATTGAGCTAGATTAACGTGGGCGTTGGATTCGTGTCATTCTAAACTCTAAATCAAATGTTACAGACGATTTAGTGTGGACATGTGAAGTTGATCGCCCTGTTAAAATGATCATTCCAAACTAATCATTGGTGCTCCTTCATTAAAGGCTTATAAATGAAGCATAATAAATGGCTTCACGTCGTTTTAGATACATTGGATTACTTGGAGGATTTTTCGTAGGTCTTTCGGTCTCAAATGCTGTCACAATATGGAAGATTGATTTAGCTTAACATCGACGTTGTATTCATGTTATTTTGAGCTCAAAAGCAAAAGTTAAAGAGGATTTAGAGCGAACGTGTCAAGATGATCAGCGAGTTAAAATGATCATTATAAACTGTTCATTGGTGCTCCTTGAGTAAAGGGTTATAAATGAAGCATAGCTCAGTTTAATGATGGATTGGATTATTTGGAGGCTTTTTCGTTTCTATTTTGGTGTTAAATTTTGTCACATATAGAAAACTAAGCTAGATTAATGTACGCATTGGATTCGTGTCATTTTGAACTCTAAATCAAAAGTTACAGACCATTTAGTGCGGACATGTCAAATTGATTACCCAGTTATAATGATTATTCTAAACTGATCATTGAAATTTCTTGATGAAAGGCTTATAAATGAAGACAAATGCGTGGCATCACGCTGTGTAGGATACATTGGTTTACTTGGAGGCCTTGACGTATCTCTTTCAGTATCAAATGTTGTCATAATATGGAAAATTGAGCTAGTTTAACGTGGACGTTGGATTCATGTTATTTTGAGCTCTAAAGCAAAAGTTAAAGAGGATTTAGAGCGAACGTGTCAAGATGATCAGCTAGTTAAAATGATCATTATAAACTGTCATTGGTGCTCCTTGAGTAAAGGCTTATAAATGAAGCATAATGCATGGCATCACGCAGTTTGGGAAACATTAGATTATTTGGAGGCTTTTACGTACCTCTTTCTGTCGCAAATGTTGTCACAATATAGAAAATTGAGCAAGCTAAACGTGGACAATGGACTCATTTCATTTTTAGCTCTAAAACAAAAGTTAAACACGATTTAGTGAGGACATGTGAAGTTGATCAGCTAGTTAAAATGATAAATCTAAACTGATCATTGGTGCTCCTTGAGTAAAGGCTTAAAATGAAGTATAATGCATGACATCAACCAGTTTTGGAAAGATTCGATTACTTTGTTGCTTTTTTGTATCTATTTTGGTTTTAAATTTCGTCACAGTATAGAAAATTGAGCTATCTTAATGTGGGCGTTGGATTCGTGTCATTCTGCACTCTAAATATAAAGTTACAAACTATTTTGTGCGGACATGTTAAGTTGATCGCCTAGTTAAAATGATCATTCCAAACTGATCATTGGTACTACTTGAGTAAAGGCTTATAAATGAAGTATAATATAATGCTTCACGCAGTTTGGGATACATTGGATCAGTTGGAGGCTTTTTTGTAGCTGTTTCTGTCTCAAATGTTGTCACAATATGCAAATTTGAGCTAGCTTAATGTGGGCGTTGGACTCATGTCATTTTGATCTCTAAATCAAAAGTTAAAGACAATTTAGTGCGGACATGTCACGTTGATCAGCTAGTTAAAATGATCATTCTTAACTGATCATTAGTGCTCCTTGAGTAAAGGCTTATAAATGAAGCATAATGCATGTCATCAGACAGTTTTGGATATATTTGATTATTTGGAGACTTTTTTGTAGCTATTTCGGTGTTCAATTTTCTCACAATATAGAAACTTGAGCTAGCTTAACTTGGGCGTTGGCTTCGTATCATTTTGAACTCTAAATCAAAAGTTACGAACAATTTAGTGCCGATATTTCAAGGTTATTGCCCAGTTAAATTGATTATTCCAAAATTATCATTAGTGCTCCTTTTGTAAATGCTTACTAATGAAGCATAATAAATGGCTTCATGCAGTTTGGGATACATTTGATTACTTGGAGGCTTTTTCGTTGCTCTATTAGTCTCAAATGTTGTCACAACAAAATTGAGCTAGCTTAATGTGGCGTTGGATTCATGTTATTTTAACATTAGTGTTGGACTCATGCCATTATGACCTCTAAATCAAAAGTTAAAGACGATTTAGTGTGGACATGTCAAGTTGATCATCTAGTTAAAATGATCATTCTAAACTGATCATTAGTGCTCCTTGAGTAAAGGCTTGTAAATAAAGCATAATGAATGGCATCACACAGTTTGGGATAGATTAGATTACTTGTAGGCTTATTCATTGCTATTTTGGTAGTAAATTTTGTCACAATATAGAAAATTGAGCTAGTTTAACGTGCACGTTGGATTCGTGTAATTTTGAACTCTAAATCAAAAGTCACAGATGATTTAGTGGGGACATGTCAAGTTGATCAGCCAGTTAAATTGATCATTCTAAACTGATCATTGGTACTCCTTGAGTAAAGGCTAATAAATGAATCATAATGCATGGTATGACGCAGTGCGGGATACATATGATTACTTGGAGGCTTTGGCGTAGGTCTTTGAGTCTTGAATGTTGTTACAATATAGAAAATTGAGCTAGCTTAACGTTGGCGTTGGATTCGTGTCAATCCAAAATTTAAATCAAAAGTTACGAACGATTTAGTGCGGACATATCCAATTGATCGGCTAGTTAAAATGATCATTCTAAACTGATCGTTGGTGCTCCTTGAGTAAAGGCTTATAAATGAAGCATAATGCATTTCATCACATAGTTTCGGATACATTGGATTACTCCGAGGATTTCTCGTACCTCTTTCAGTCTCATATCTTGTCAGAGTATAGAAACTTGAGCTAGCTTAACGAGGGCGTTGGATTCGTGTCATTCGGAACTATAAATCAAAAGTTACGGACGATTTAGTGCGGACATGTCAAGTTGATCGGCCAGTTAAAATGATCATTCTAACATGATCATTGGTGCTCCCTGAGTAAAGGCTTACAAATCAAGCATAATGCATGACATCACGCTGTTTGGCATACACTGGATTCTTTGGAGGCTTTTACGTAGCTCTTTTGGTCTCGAATGTTGTCACAATATGGAAACTTGAGCTAGCTTAACGTGGTCGTTGGACTCATGTAATTTTGAGCTCTTAATCAAAAGTTAACGATGATTTAGAGTGGACATGTCAAGTTGATAAGCTTGTCGCATGATCATTCTAAAACATATTATTGGTACTACTTGAGTAAGATCTTATAAATGAAGCATAATGCATGGCATCTTGCAGTTTGGAATAGATTGGATTACTTGGAGGATTTGTCACAGCTATGTCCTTCTTAAATTTTATCACTATATAGAAAATTGAGCTAGCTTAACGTGCACGTTGGATTTGTGTCATTTTGAGCTCTAAATCATAAATTCGGATGATTTAGTGCAGATATGTCAAGTTGATCGGCTAGTTCAAATGGTCATTCAAAACTAATCACTGGTGCTCCTTGAGTAAAGGTTATAAATGAAGCATAATGCATGTCATCATGCAGTTTGGGATATATTGGATTACTTCGAGGCTTTTCCGTAGCTCTTTCGCTCTCAAATGTTGTCACAATATGGAATATTGAGCTAGCTTAACGTGGGCGTTGGATTCGTGTCATTCTGAACTATAAATCTAAAGTTATGGACGATTTAGTGCGGACATGTCAAGTTGATCGGCCTGTTAAAATGATCATTCTATCATGATCATTGGTGCTACTTGAGTAAAGGCTTACAAATAAAGCATAATGCATGGCATCACGAAGTCTGGGATACATTGGATTACTTGGAGGCTTTTTGTAACTCTTTCAGTCTCAGATGTTGGCACAATATGGAAAATTAAGCTAGCTTGACGTGGGTTTTGGACTCATCTCATTATGAGCTCTAAATTAAAAGATAGATACGATTTAGTGCGGACATATCAAGTTGATAAGCGAGTTAAAATGATAATTCTAAACTTATCATTTGTGATCATTAAGTAAAGGCTAATAAACGAAGCTTAATGCATGGCATCACGCAGTTTAGGATACGTTGGATTATTTGGAGGGTTTTACATAGCTCTTTCACTCTCAAATGTTGTCACAATATGGAAAATGAGCTAGCTTAATGTGGGGATTGAATTCGTGTCATTCTGAACTCTAAATCAAAAGTAACGGATGATTTAGTGCGTATATGTCAAGTTGATCGGCCAATTAAAAAATGATCATTCTAAAGTGATCAGTGGTGCTTCTTGAGTAATGGCTAATAAATGAAACATAATGCATGGCATCACACATTTTGGGATACATTGGACTACTTGGAGGCTTATGTGTAGCTCTTTCAGTATCAAATGTTGTCACAATATGGAAAATTGAGCTAGCTTAATGTGGGCGTTGGACTCATGTCATTTTGAGCTCTAAATCATAAATTCGGACGATTTAGTGCAGATATGTCAAGTTGATCGGCTAGTTCAAATGATCATTCAAAACTAATCACTGGTGCTCCTTGAGTAAAGGTTATAAATGAAGCATAATGCATGGCATCATGCAGTTTGGGATATATTGGATTACTTCGAGGCTTTTCCGTAGCTCTTTCGCTTTCAAATGTTGTCACAATATGGAATATTGAGCTAGCTTAACATGGGCGTTGGATTCGTGTCATTCTGAACTATAAATCTAAAGTTATGGACGATTTAGTGCGGACATGTCAAGTTGATCGACCTGTTAAAATGATCATTCTATCATGATCATTGGTGCTACTTGAGTAAAGGCTTACAAATAAAGCATAATGCATGGCATCACAAAGTCTGGGATACATTGGATTACTTGGAGGCTTTTTGTAACTCTTTCAGTCTCAGATGTTGCACAATATGGAAAATTAATCTAGCTTGACGTGGGTTTGGGACTCATGTCATTATGAGCTCTAAATTAAAAGCTAGATACGATTTAGTGCGGACATATCAAGTTGATAAGCCAGTTAAAATGATAATTCTAAACTTATCATTTGTGATCATTAAGTAAAGGCTTATAAACGAAGCTTAATGCATGGCATCACGCAGTTTAGGATACGTTGGATTATTTGGAGCGTTTTACATAGCTCTTTCACTCTCAAATGTTGTCACAATATGGAAAATGAGCTAGCTTAATATGGGGATTGAATTCGTGTCATTCTGAACTCTAAATCAAAAGTAACGGATGATTTAGTGCGAATATGTCAAGTTGATCGGCCAATTAAAAAATGATCATTCTAAAGTGATCAGTGGTGCTCCTTGAGTAATGGCTAATAAATGAAACATAATGCATGGCATCACAAATTTTGGGATACATTGGACTACTTGGAGGCTTATGCGTAGCTCTTTCAGTCTCAAATGTTGTCACAATATGGAAAATTGAGCTAGCTTAATGTGGGCGTTGGACTCATGTCATTTTGAGCTCTAAATCAAATGTTAAAGTTGATTTAGTGCGGGTATTACAAATTGATCAGCTAGTTAAAATGATCATTCTAAACTTATCATTGGTGCACCCTGAGTAATGGCTTATAAATGAAGCATAATGCATGGCATACACAGTTTGGAATACATTGGATTAGGTGGACGGTTTTACATAAATCTTTCACTCTCAAATGTTGTAACAATATGAAAAATTCAGCTAGCTAAATCAAAAATTACGAACAATTTAGTGGGGGCATGTCAAGTTGATCAGCCAATTAAAATGATCATTCTAAACTGATCTTTGGTGCTCCTTGAGTAAAGGCTTATAAATAAAGCATAATACATGGTATCACGCAGTTTGGGATAGATTCGATTACTTGGAGGCTTTGTCATAGCTATTTTGGTCTTAAATTTCGTAACAATATTGAAAATTGAGCTAGCTAAACATGGGCGTTGAATTCGTGTCATTCGGAACTCTAAATCAAAAATTATGGACGATGTAGTGCGGACATGTCAAGTTGACCGGCCAGTTAAAATGATCATTCTAAACTTATCATTGGTGCTCTTTGCGTAAAGGCTTATAAATGTAGCATAATGCATGGCATCACACTATTTGGGATACGTTGGATTGCTTGGAGACTTCTTCGTAGCTCTTTCAGTCCCAAATATTGTCACATTATGGAAAATTGAACTAGCTTAACATGGGCGTTGGACTCATGTTATTTTGAGATATAAATCAATAATTAATGACGATTTAGTTTGGACATATCAAGGTTATAAGTTAGTTAAAATGATCATTCTAAACTAATCATTAGTGCTCCTTGAGTTAAGCCTTATAAATGAAGCAATATGCATGCCATCACGTAGAGTGAGATAGATTTTATTACTTGGAGGCTTTGTCGTAACCGTTTTAGTCTTAAATGTTGTCACAATATAGAAAATTGAGGTACCTTAACGTGGACGTTGGACTCATATTATTTTGAGCTCTAAATCAAAAATTAAAGACGATTTAGTGTGGACATGTCAAGTTGATCAGGTAGTTAAAATGATCATTCTAAATTTATCATTGGTGCTCCTTAAGTAAAGGCTTATAAATGAAGCATAATGCATGGCATCTCACAATTTGGGAGACATTGGATTTCTTGGACACTACAAGAAAACATTACTATATTCGAGGGAATTTCTGACATAAATATTATCGTCATAATATTCCGATGGTTTGTCGAAGGTTTTCTGACAAATCGTCAATAATAGATCCGTAAATCCTGACGCGTGCACCACCATCAGGAATTCAATGGTAAAACCCGACGGACGTCTGTCCAGTTACCGATGACATCAACAGTGTCGGGTTTTCCTCGCTAAACCTTCGATAAGTTCTGACAAAATCAATACCGTCGGTATTTACTGACTACTTCCCGATGGATTCTGTTATTCATTATCTGTCGCTAATCCATCGATAATATATTGGTTGACCGATTCCATGTAATTATTTTTTTAGTTGAAGGTATTTCCGATGACTTTCTGATGAAGTCCTATTTTTTTTTGGAGTTGTTTGTTTGACATATCTGTAAACTTAGACGGTCATCGGTAGGTCATCGGAAATGTCCGGAAGTGGTCGGAAACCATCGGAAATCCGTTGGAAAAGCAGATATTTAAGAATAATTTGTAAAAAGTTCGTGATTATCTGTTAAAATTCATAATAATCTGTTAAATGTTCGTGATAATCGTCTAATTTCCATTATAAATACAGTACTCCTTAACAATTTCACCAGAACCAAAAAAATCTTAACAAAATGTCTTCTTCGGGTTCTTATGATTATATTCGATCGTGGATGGCTAAACCTTGGTATGATTCAAACAATAGCATGACATCGGAATATGGTAAAATGTATTGTCTATGTATTAAATGTCAAACCAAAAATTAATCTCTGTTAGAGAAGTACATAATCATTTGTATAGGACTAGATTTATGCTGGGTTACAAAATTTGGTATTCACATGGAGAAATTGATGCAATGATGCAATATTATGGTAGTGCTTCAAAAAGATTAGATAGTACTAATATAAGGGTAGAGGAACAACATCAAAAATTGATATAAACGGAAGTACTGTTCAAATGGTGAATGATGCGTTTCGTGAACAAAATGTATCGTACATTGAAGATAGGAGTAGAATAGAGAAACCTAATTTGGAAGCCCATAAATTTTTGATATGTTAGTTGCATCCAAGCAGCCTTTGTATAAAGGATGTAGAGATGGATTATCGCCTTTATCTGCTGCAAGCAGGTTGATGACGATAAAGACGGATTTCAACTTGGCTGAAGATTTTGTGAATGGGGTAGTTGATTTATTCAGAGATATATTACCTGAAGATAATATTGCACCTGCTTCATATTAGGAGGTTCAAAGACTTGTAGCTATTCTTGGATTGTCGTATCAGATGATCGATGTATGTATTGGCAATTGCATGATCTATTGGAGAAATGATAAAAACTGCATGAAGTGTCGATTTTGTCACAAACCTCGATTTCAAGAGACAAGCTGCAGAGTACCTATTCCGCATAAACATATGTGATATTTGCCATTAATAGAGAGGTTAAAGAGGTTTTATAAATCCGAATACATGACAAAGCCTATGAGATGGCATGCAGAACATAACTCAAATGGAGAAACTTTGTATCCCTCGGATGCAGAAGCATGGATACATTTTTAAAGAAGTTTATCCTAGTTTTGCATATGAGCCTAGGAATGTATACATCGTGTTATCTACAAATGGATTCAATCCTTTTGGAAAGCATGGGAGGCACTATTCATTGTGGCCAATTACCATGACACCTTAGAATTTGCCTCCTTCGTTGTGCATGAAACGAGAGTTTTTGTTCTAACAATTCTCGTCCCCGGTCTAGAGCATCCTAGGCGATCGCTTGATATTTTCTTGCAGCCACTAGTTCATGAGTTAAAAATGTTGTGGGAAAATGGTGTCGAAGCATTCGATGTTTACAACAAGCAGAACTTTTTGTTGCGAGCAGTACTAATGTGGACAATAAGTGATTTTCCAGCATATGGTATGTTATTAAGATGGTCGATGCATGGAGGATTAGCATGCCCATATTGTCAAGATAATACTTATGCGTTCCATATGAAACACAGACGAAAGACTAGTTGGTTAGATTGTCATCGTCGATTTCTACCACAAGATCATCCATACCGTTGGAGCACGACATTGTTTAGCAAAAACAAAAAAATGTTTTGATGGTCCACCTCCTATGCTTGACGGGAATTATATGATGACTCAACTTAGAGATTTTAGTGTTGCAAGAACGGCTTCATGTGGAGGTAATGGACATTGCCCTATTGATAGTTGTGGCGAATGATTATTCAAAACTGATCATTTGTAATCTTTGAGTAAAGGCTTATAAATGAAGCATAACGCATGACATCACGAAATTTGGGATAGATTGTATTACTTGGAGGCTTTGTCATAGCTATTTTGAACTTAAGTTTTGTCATAATATTGAAAATTGAGCTAGCTTAACGTGGGCGTTGGATTTGTGTCATTTGGAAATCAAAATCAAAAGTTACGGACGATTTAGTGCGGACATGTCAATTTGATCGGCTAGTTAGAATGATCATTATAAACTGATCATTGGTGCTCCTTGAGTAAAGGCTTAAAAATGAAGAATAATGCATGTCATCACGAAGTTTAGGATACATTGCCTTACTTGGAGTCTTTGTCGTAGCTATTTCAGTCTTATATTTTGTAACAATATACAAAAGTGAGCTAGGTTAACGAGCGCTTTGGATTTGTATCATTTTGAAATCTAAATCAAATGTAACGAACGATTTAGTGCAGTCATGTTAAGTCGATCGGCCAATTAAAAGGATCATTCTAATCTGTTCATGGTGCTCCCTTGAGTAAAGGCTTATAAATGAAGCCCAATGCATTGTATCACAAAGTTTTGGAATACATTGGATTACTTTGAGGCTTTGTCGTAGCAGTTTCAGTCTCAAATGTTGTCACAATATAGAAAATTGTGTTAGCTTAACGTGGATGTTGGATTCATGTTATTGTCAACTATAAATAAAAGTTAAAGACGATTTAGTGCGGACATGTCAAGTTGATCGGCCAGTTCAAATGATCATTCTAAACTGATTATTGGTGCCTCTTGCGTAAAGGCTTACAAATGAAACATAATGCATGGCATCACGGTGTTTTGGATATATTGGATTATTTGGAGGCTTTTCCATAATTTTTTCAGTCTCAAATGTTGTCACATTATTGAAAATTGAGCTAGCTTAACGTGGGCGTTGAATTTGTGTCATTTTAAACTCAATATCAAAAGTTATAGACAATTTAGTGTGGACAATATCAAGTTGATCAATTAGTTCAAATGATTATTTAAAATTGATCATTGGTGCTCCTTGTGTAAAGGTTATAAATGAAGGATAATGCATGTCATCACACAGGTTGGCTTACATTGTATTACTTGGAGGCTTTGTTTTAGCTCTTTCAGTCTCAAATATTGTCAAAGTACAGAAACTTGTGCTAGCTAAACGTAGACGTTGGATTCGTGTCATTTGGAACTATAAATAAAAAGTTACAGATAATTTAGTGCGGACATGTCAAGTTGATCGGCCAGTTAAAATGATCATTCTAAACTAATCATTGGTGCTCCTTCAATAAAGGATTACAAATGAAGCATAAATGCGTGGCATCATGTAGTTTGGGATACATTGGATTACATGGAGGCTTTGTTGTATCTCTTTTAATCTCAAATATTGTCACAGTATAGAAACTTGTGCTAGCTAAACGTGGGTGTTGGATTTGTGTCATTCTGAACACTAAACAAAAAGTTACGGATGATTTAGTCCGGACATGTCAAGTCGATCGGCGAGTTAAAATGATTATTCTAAACTGATCATTTGTGCTCTTGAGTAAAGGCTTATAAATGAAACATAAATGCATTGCATCACGTATTTTGGGATACATTCGATTACTTGGAGGCTTTTTAATAGCTCTTTTAGCCTCAAATGTTGTCACAATATGGAAAATTGAGCTATCGTAATGTGTTGCTGGATTCCTGTCATTCTGAACCTTAAACCAAAAGTTAGAGAAGATTTACTACGGATATGTCAAGTTGATCGACCAGTTAAAATGATATACTCCTTGAATAAAGGCTTAGAAATGAAGCATAATGCATGGCATCACGCTTTTTGGAATACATTTAATTGCTTGGAAGCTTTTTATAGCTCATTCAGTATCAAATGTTGTCATACTATGGAAAATTGAGGTAGCTTAATGTGGGCGTTGGACTCATGTTACTTTGAGGTCTAAATCAAAAGCTGAAGACGATTTCATGCGGATATGTCTAGTTGATCATTTAGTTAAAATGATCATTCTAAACTGATCATTGGTGCTCCTTTAGTAAAGGCTTATAAATGCAGCATAATCAATGGAATCACACATTTTGGGATAGATTGGATTACTTGGAGGCTTTTTAATAGCTATTTCGGACTTAAATTTTTCACAATATTGAAAATTAAGCCAGCTTAACGATGGCATTAGATTTGTGTCAATTTGAACTCAAAATCAAAATTGATGGATGATTTAGTGCAGACATGTCAATTTGATTGCCTAGTTAAAAAGATCATTCTAAACTGATCATTTGTACTCCTTGAGTAAAGGCTTATAAATGAAGCATAATGCTTGTCATCACGCAGTTTGGGAAACATTGGATTACTTGGAGGCTTTGTAGTAGCTCTTTTAGTCTCAAATATTGTCACAATATAGAAACTTGTGCTAGCTAAGCATTGGTGTTGGATTCGTGTCATTCTGAACTCTAAATCAAAAGTTACGGACGATTTAGTGCAGATATGTCAAGTTGATCGGCCAGTTAACACGATCATTTTAAGCTGATCATTGGTGCTATTTGAGTAAGGGATTATAAATGAAACATAAATGCATGGCATCACGTAGTGTGGGATACATTGGATTACTTGGAGGCTTTTTAATAGCTCATCTAGTCTCAAATGTTGCGGCGATATGGCAAATTGAGGTAGCTTAACGTGTTGCTGGATTCCTGACATTCTGAACTCTAAACCAAAAAGTTACAGACGATTTAGTGCACACATGTCAAGTTGATCGGCCAGTTAATGATCATTCTAAACTGATCATTGGTGCTCCTTGTGTAAAGGCCTATAAATGAAGCATAATGCATGGCATCACGCTATTTGGGACATTGGATTATTTGAAGGTTTTGTCGTAGCTCTTTCAGTCTCAAATGTTGTCACAATATAAAAAATTGACCTAGCTTAATGTAGGCGTTGGACTCATGTCAAGTTAAAGACGATTAACAAAAACATGTCAAGTTGATGAGCTCGTTAAAATGATCATTCTAAACTGATCATTGGTTCTCCTTAAGTATAAGCTTATAAATAAAGCATAATGCATGACATCCCATAGTTTGGGATACAATTGATTACTTGGAGGCTTTTTTGTAGCTATTTCATTTTCAAATGTTGTCAAAATATGGAAATTTTAGCTAGTTTAATGTGGGCATTTGGACACATGTTATTTTGAGATCTAAATCAAAAGTCAAAGACGATTTAGTGCGGAAATGTCAAGTCAATCAAGTTGATCAGCTAGATAAAATCATCATTTTAAACCGATTATTGGTGAACCTTAAGTAAAGGCTTATAAGTGAAGCATAATGCATCGCATCACGCAGTCTGGGATAGATTCGATTAGTTGGAGTATTTGTCGTAGCTATTTCAATCTTAAATTTTGTCACAGTATAGAAAATGGAGCTAGCTTACTATGGGTGTTGGATTCGTATAATTTTGAACTCTAAATCAAAAGTTATGGACGATTTAGTGCAAACATGTCAAGTTGATCGGCAAGTTAAAATGATCATTCTAAACTGATCATTAGTGCTCCTTGACACAAGGCTTATAAATGAAGCATAAATGCATGGTATTACATAGTTTGGGATACATTGTATTACTTGGAGCCCTTTTCATATCTCTTTTAATCTCAAATGTTGCCACGATATGGAAAATTGAATTTGCTTAATGTGTTGCTGGATTCTTGTCATTCTGAGCTCTAAACCAAAAATTACAGCCGATTTGGTGCGGACATGTTAAGTTGATCGGCCAGTCCAAATGATTATTCTTAACTGGGAATTGGTGCTCCTTGCATAAAGGCTTATAAATGAAGCATAATGCATGGCATCACGCTGTTTGGGATACATTGGATTGCTTGGACGCTTTTTCACAGCTCATTCATTCTCAAATGTTGTCACATTATGGAAAATTGAGCTATCTTAACGTGGACGTTGGACTCATGTTATTTTGAGCTCTAAATCAGAAGTTGAAAACGATTTAGTGCGGACATGTCAAGTTGATCAGTTCTTAACATGATCATTATAAACAGATCATTGGTGCTCCTTCAGTAAAGGCTTATAAATGTAGCATAATGCATGGCATCATGCAGTTTGGGATAGAGTGGATTACTTGGAGGCTTATTCATAGTATACAAACTTGTGGTAGCTAAAAGTGGGCCTTGGATTTGTGTCATTATTAACTATAAATCAAAAGTTATGGACAATTTAGTGCGGATATGTCAAGTTGGTCGGCTAGTTAAAATGATCATTCTAAACTGATCATTGGTGCTCCTTGAGTAAAGGCTTCTAAATGAAGCATAAACGCATGGCATCACGTAGTTTTGGATACATTGGATTACTTGGAGGCTTTTTCATAGCTCTTTTTGTCTCAAATGTTACCACAATATACAAAATAGTGTTAGGTAAACATGGATGTTGGATTCGTGTCATTCTAAACTCTAAATCAAAAGTTACGAACGATTTAGTACAGAGATGTGAAGTTGATCGGGAAGTTAAAATGATGATTCCAAACTGATCATTGGTGCTCCTTGCATAAAGGCTTATAAATGAAGCATAATGCATGGCATCACGGTGTTTGGGATACATTGGATTGCTTGGAGGCTTTTCCATAGCTTTTTCAGTCTCAGATGTTGTCACATAATGGAAAATTGAGCTAGCTAAACCTGGGCATTGGACTCATGTTATTTGGAGCTCTAAATCAAAAGTTAAAAACGATTTAGTGGAGACATGCCAAGTTGATCAGCTAGTTAAAATGATCACTATAAACTGATCATTGGTGTTCCTTAAGTAAAGGTTTATAAATCAAGCATAATGCATGGCATCACGCAGTTTGGGATAGATTGGATTACTTGGAGGCTTTGCCATAGCTATTTCGCACTTAAATTTTATCACAATATTGAAAATTGAGATAGCTTATAGTGGGAGTTGGATTAGTGTCATTTTGAACTCAAAATCAAAAGTTACAGATGATTTAGTGCAGACATGTCAAGTTGATCGCCGTGTTAAAATGATCATTCTAAACTGATCATTGGTGCTCCTTGAGTAAAGGCTTATAACAGAACCATAATGCATGTCATCACGTAGTTTGGGATAGATTGGATTACTTGGAGGCTTTGTCATATCTCTTTCAGTCTCAAATGTCGTCACAATATAGAAACTTGTTGTACCTAAACGTGGGCGTTGGATTCGTGTCATTTAGAACTCTAAATAAAAATTTAGAGATGATTTAGTGCGGACATGTCATTTTGATCTGCCAGTTAAAATGATCATTATAAACTGATCATTGGTGTTCCTTGAGTAAAGGATTATAAATGAAGCATAAATGTATGGCATAATGTAGTTTGGGATACATTGGATTACTTGTAAGCTTTTTAATAGCTCTTTTAGTCTCAAATGTTGTCATGATATGGAAAATTGAGATAGCTTAACGTTTTGCTGGATTCCTGCATTCTAAACCTTAAACCAAAAGTTACAGACGATTTAGTGCGCACATGTCAAGTTGATCGTCCAGTTAAAATGATCATTATAAACTGATCATTGGTGCTTCTTGGGTAAAGATTTTTAAATGAAGCATAATGCATGGCATCACACTATTTGGGATACATTTGATTGCTTGGAGGCTTTTTTGTAGCTCTTTCAGTCTCAAATGTTGTCACATTATGGAATATTGAGATAGCTTAACGTGGGCGTTGGACTCCTGTTATTTTGAGGTCTAAATAAGAAGTTGAAGATGATTTAGTGCGGACAGATCATCGGTGCTCCTTGAGTAAAGGCTTATAAATGCAGCATAATGCATGACATCATGCAATTTGGGATAGATTGGATTACTTGGAGGCTTTGTCATAGCTATTTCGGGCTTACATTTTTCCATAGTATAGGAAATTGAGCTAGCTTAAAGATGGCGTTGGAGTTGGGTCATTTTAAACTCAAAATCAAAAGTTATGGATGATTTAGTGCGGACATGTCAATTTGATTATCTAGTTAAAATGATCATTCTAAACTGATCATTGGTGCTCCTTGAGTAAAGGCTTATAAATGAAGCATAATGCATTTCATCACACAGTTTGGGACACATTGCATTACTTGAATTCTTTGTCATAGCTCTTTCAGTTTCAAATGTCATCACAATATAGAAACTTGTGCTAGCTAAAGGTGGGCGTTGGATTCGTGTCATTCCGAACTCGTAATCGATAGTTACGGATGACTTATTACGGAGATGTCAAGTTGATCGACTAGTTAAAATGATCATTCTAAACTGATCATTGTTGCTACTTGAGTAGAGGCTTATAAATGAACCATAATGCTTGTCATCACGCAATTTGGGATACATTGGATTATTTGGAGGCTATGTCGTAGCTCTTTTAGTCTCAAATATTGTCACAATATAGAAACTTGTACTAGCTAAACGTGAGCGTGTGATTCATGTCATTTTGAACTGAAATCAAAAGTAACGGACGATTTAGTGCGGACATTGCAAGTACATCGGCCAGTTAAAATGATCATTCTAAACTGATCATTCGTGCTTCTTGAGTAAAGGCTTATAAATAAAGCATAAATGCATGGTGTCACGTAGTTTTGGATACATTGGATTATTTGGAGGTTTTTTCATAGCTATTTTAGTCTCAAATGTTGCCAGGATATGGAAAATTGAGCTAGCTTACCTTGTTGCTGGATTCTTGCAGACGATTTAGTATGGACATGTCAAGTTGATCAGCTTGTTAAAATGATTATTCTAAACGGATCCTTGGTGCTCCTTGTGTAAAGGGTTATAAATGAAGCATAATGGATGGCGTCACGCTGTTTGGAATACATTGGACTGCTTGGAGACTTTTTTATAGCTCTTTCAGTTGCAAATGTTGTCACATTATGGACAATTGAGCTAGCTGAACGTGGGTGTTGGACTCATGTTATTTGGAGCTCTACATCAAAAGTTAAAGACATTTTAGTGCGGACATGTCAAGTTGATCAGTTAGTTAAAATGATCATTATAAACTTATCATTGGTGCTCCTTGAGTAAAAGCTAATAAATAAATCATAATGCATGGCATCATGCAGTTTGGGATAGATTGTATTTCTTGGAGGTTTTGCCATGGCTATTTCGGAATTAAATTTTGTAACAAGATTGAAAATTGAGATAGCTTAACGTAGGCGTTGGATTTGTTTCATTTTGAACTCAAAATCCAAAGTTACAGACGATTTACTACGGACTCATCAAGTTGATCAGCCAATTAAAATGATCATTCTAAACTGATCATTGGTGCTCCTTGAGTAAAGGCTTATAAATAAAGCATAATGCATGTCATCACGTAGTTTGGGATACATTGGATTTCTTGGAAGCTTTGTCGTAGCTCTTTCAGTCTTAAATGTTGTCATGATATAGAAATTTGTGTTAGCTAAACGTGGGCATTCGATTCGTGTCATTATGAACTCTAAATCAAAAGTTACAGATGATTTAGTGCGGATATGTCATGTTAATCGACCTGTTAAAATGATCATTCTAAACTAATCATTGGTGCTTTTTGAGTAAAGGATTATAAATGAAGCTGCATGGCATCATGTAGTTTGGGATACATTGGACTACTTGAAGGCTTTTTCATAGCTCTCTTAGTCTCAAATGTTGTCAAGATATGGAAAATTTAGCTAGCTTAACGTGTTGCTAGATTCTGGTCATTTTGAAATTTAAACCAAAAGTTACGGACAATTTAGTGCGGACATGTCAAGTTGATCATTCAGTTAAAATGATCATACTCTCTTATCATTGGTGCTCCATGAGTAAAAGATTATGAATGAAGCATAATTCATGTCATAACGCAGTTTGGGATAGACTGGATTACTTGGAGGCTTTGTCATAGGTATTTTAGACTTAATTTTTGTCACAATATGGAAAATTGAGCTTGCTTAACGATGGCGTTGGATATGTGTCATTGTAAACTCAAAATCAAAAGATACGGATGATTTAGTAGGTGATTTCAAGTTGATCGGCTAGTTAAAATGATCATTTCATTCTAAACTAATCATTGGGGCTCCTTGAGTAAAGGCTTATCAAGAAGCATAACGCATGTCATCACGCAGTTTGGGATACAGCGGATTACATGGAGGCTTTCTCGTTGCTCTTTCAGTCTCAAATGTTGTCACAATATAGAAAATTGTGCTAGCTAAACGTGGGTGTTAGATTCGTCTCATTCCAAACTCTAAATCAAAAGTTACGGACGATTTAGTGTAGAAATGTCAATGTAATCAGCTAGTTAAAATGATCATTCTAAACTAATCATTGGTGTTCCTTGGTTAAAAGCTTATAAATGAAGCATAATGCATTGCATCACATAGTTTGGGATAGATGGGATTACTTATAGGCTTTTTCATAGCTCTTTAGGTCTGAAATTTTGTCACAATATGGAAAATTGAGCTAGTTTAACGTGGGCCTTGGACTCGTGTTATTTTGAGCCCTAAATCAAAATTTAAAAACAATTTAATGTGAACATTGCAAGTTGTATCAGTTAGTTAAAATGACCATTTAAACTGATCATAGGTGAACCTTGGGTAAAGGCTTATAAATTAAACATAATGCATAGCATCACGCTGTTCGGGATAGATTGGATTATTTGGAGGCTTTGTCATAGCTATTTCGGTCTCAAATATCAAATTTTTCACGTGTCACTTTGAACTCGAAATCAAAAGTAACGGATGATTTAGTACGGACATGTAAAGTCGATTGGCCAATTCAAACGATAATTCTAAACTGATCATTGGTGCTCCTTGAGAAAAGGCTTGTAATTTAAGAATAATGCTTGGTCTAATAGTATGGTATACGTTGGATTACTTGGATGATTTCGTAGCAGTTTCAATCTCAAATGTTGTCACAATATAGAAAATTATGCTAGGTTAAGGAGGGCATTGGATTCGTGTCATTCTGAATTCTAAATCAAAAGTTACAGACAATGTAGTGCTTACATGTCAAGTTGATCGGTCAGTTAGAATGATCATTCTAAACTGATCATTGGTGCTCCTTGCGTAAAGTCTTATAAATGAACCATAATGCATGGAATCACGCTGTTTGGGATATATTGGATTACTTGGAGGCTTTTTCGTAGCTCTTTTACTCTTAAATGTTGTCACATTATAGAAAATTGAGCTACTGTAACGTGGGCATTGGACTCATGTTATTTTGAGATCTAAATCAAAAGATAAAGATGATTTAGTGCGGAAATTTCAAGTTGATTAGTTAGTTAAAATGATCATTTTAGACTGATTATTGGTGAGCCTAGAGTAAGCGCTTATAAATGAAATATAACGCATGAAATCACATAGTTTGGAATAGATTAGATTACTTGGAGGCTTTGTCGTAGCTATTTCTGTATTAAATTTTGTCACAGTATAGAAAATTGAGCTAGCTTAACGTGGGTGTTGGATTCGTATCGTTTTGAACTCTAAATCAAAAGTAACCTATGATTTATAAATGAAGCATAATGCATGGTATCAAACAATTTGGGATACATTGGATTACTTTAAGGTTTTGTCACAATAGTTTCAGTCTCAAATATTGTCCCAATATATAAAATTGTGCTAGCTTAACGTGGGTGTTAGATTCGTGTCGTTCTGATATCTAAATCAAAAGTTACAGACGATTTATTGCGGACATGTCAAGTTGATTGGCCAGTTAAGATAATTATTCTAAACTGATCATTGGTTCTCCTGTAGTAAAGGCTCATAAATGAAGCACAACAAATGGTATCACGCAGTTTGGGATATATTGGATTGTTTGGATGCTTTTTCATAGCTTTTCTAGTCTCAAATGTTGTCACAATACGGAAATTGTGCTAGCTTAATGTGTTATTGGATTCGTGTCATTTTGAACTCTAAAACAAAAGTTACGGATGATTTAATGCGGACATGTCAAAATGATCGGCCACGTTAAATGCTCATTCTAAACTTATCATTGGTGCTCCTTGAGTAAAGGCTTATAAATGAAACATAATGCATTACATCATGTAGTTTGGGATAAATTGGATTACTTGGAGGCTTTTTAATAGCTCTTTTAGTCTCAAATGTTATCACAATATGGAAAATTGAGCTAGCTTAACTTGTTTCTGGATTCTTGTAATTCTGAACTCTAAAACAAAAGTTACGGAAAATTTAGTGCAGATATGTCAAATTGATCGGCCAGTTAAAATGATCATTCTAAGCTGATCATTAGTGCTCCTTGCGTAATTGCTTATAAATGAAGCGTAATGCATGACATCACGCAGTTTGGGATACATTTGATTATTTGGAGTCTTTGTCGTAGCTCTTTCAGTCTCAATATTGTGACAATATCAACAATTGAGCTAGCTTAATGTAGGCGTTGGACTCATGTCAAGTTAAAGACGATTTAACACAAAGATGTAAAGTTTTTGAGCTCGTTAAAATGATCATTCTAAACTGATCAATGGTTCTCCTTAAGTAAAGGCTTATAAATAAATCATAATGCATGACATCACATAGTTTGTGATACAATTGATTACTTGGAGGCTTTTTCGTAACTCTTTCATTTTCAAATGTTGTCACAATATGGAAATTTTAGCTAGCTTATTATGGGCATTGGACTCATATTATTTTGAGATCTAAATCAAAGTCAAAGATGATTTATTGCGTACATGTCAAGTCAATCAAGTTGATCTACTAGATAAAATGATCATTTTAAACCGATTATGGGTACACCTTGAGTAAATGCTTATAAATGAAGCATAATGCATCGCATCACGCAATCTGCGATAGATTGGATTACTTTGAGGCTTTTTCGTATCTGTTTTGGTCTTAAATTTTGTCATAGTATAGAAAATGAAGCTAGCTCACCATGGGTGTTAGATTTCTGTTATTTTGAACTTTAAATAAAAAGTAACGGACAATTTGGTGCGGACATGTCAAGTCGATCAGCCAATTAAAATGATCATTCTAAACTGATCATTAGTGCTCCTTGAGTAAAAGCGTATAAATGAAGTATAATGCATGGTATCACGCATTTTGGGATATTGGATTACTTGGAGGCTTTATTTTGGCAGTTTCAGTCTCAAATCTTGTCACAATATAGAAATTTGTGATAGCTTAACGTGGGACTTGGATTCGTGTGTTTTTAAACTCTAAATCAAAAGTTATGGACGATATAGTGCGGACATGCCAATTTGATCGGCTAGTTAAAATGATCATTCAAAACTGATCATTGGTGCTCATTGAGTAAAGGCATATAAATGAAGCATAACACATGTCATCACGCAGTTTTGGATACGTTGGATTACTTGGAGAGTTTTTCGTAGCTTTTTATTCTCAAATGTTATCACATTATGGAAAATCAAGTTAGCTTAACGTGTAGTTCGATTCCTGTCATTCTTAACTCTAAATCAAAAGATACGAACAATTTAGTGGAGACATGTCAAATTGATCGGCCAATTAAAATGATCATTCTAAACTAATCATTGGTGCTCCTTAAGTAAAGGCTTATGAATGAAGCATAATGCATGACATCACACTGCTTGGGATACATTGGAATATTTGGACGCTGTGTCAAAATCTCTCTCAGTGTAAAATGTGGTCACATTATAAAAAAAACTTGAGCTAGCTTCACATGGGCATTGGATTCGTATCATTCTGAACTTTATATAAAAAGTTATGGACAATTTAGTGAGGATATGTCAAGTTGATCGGCCAGTTAAAACGATCATTCTAAACAGATGATTGGTGCTTCTTGAGTAAAAGCTTATAAATGAAGCATAATCCATGGCATCACACAGTTTAGGATAAATTGGATTACTTGGAGGCTTTGTCATAGCTATTTCGGACTTATATTTTGTCACAATATGGAAAATTGAGCTAGCTTAACGTGGGCGTTAGATTTGTGTCATTCTAAACTTTAAATCAACCGTTACAGATAATTTAATGTGGACATGTCATGTTGATTGGCCAACTAAAATGATCATTCTAAACTGATCATTATTGCTCCTTAAGATAAGGCTTACAAATGAATCACAATGCATGGCATCATGCAGTTTGGGATACATATGATTATTTGGATGCTTGGTCGTAACTCTTTCAGTCTCAAATGTTGTCACAATGTGTAAAATTTAGCTAGCCTAAAGTGGGCGTTGGACTCATGTGATTTTGAGCTCTAACTCAAAAGCTAAATATGATTTAGTGTGGACATATCAAGTTTATCGGCTAGTTAAAATGATCGTTCTAAACTGATCATTGGTGCTCCTTAAGTAAAGGCTTATAAATGAAGCATAATGGATGGCATCACCCAGTTTGGGATCCATTGGATTACTTGGAGGGTTTTACATAGCTCTTTCACTCTTAAATCTTATCACAATATGGAATATTGAGATAGCTTAATGTGGGCTTTAGATTCAGTGTAATTCTGAACTCTACATCAAAAGTTACGGACGATTTAGTGGGACATGTCAAATTGATCGGCCAGTTAAAATGATTCTTCTAAATTGATCATTGGTGCTCCTTGAGAAAAGGCTTATAAATGGAGCATAATGCATGTCATTACGCGGTTTGGGGTACATTATATTAGTTGGAGGGTTTTTCATAGCTCTTTCACTCTCAAATGTTGTCACAATATAGAAAATTGTGTTAGCTTAACGTTGACGTTGGACTCATGTCATTTTTAGCTTTAGTCTTTGTCTTAGTTGTCTTTGTAATTCTCAAGTTTTTCCTTTAATGTTTTGGTAGAATTTTAGGAGTCATTTTCAATTTCCTAGACTACTATAAGTACTCTATTGTATCCTTTTTCTGAATCATCAAAAATTTTAATAGCAAATCTCCTTCTTAAACTCGTTTGATCATCCTCTTGAATAAGGAATTTTAGAACACTTTCTCATTCCTCTCACGAGCCAAAAGTCTAAGGGATCTTCATCACCATTGGAAGTTTCAATTCGATTCACCTCTTGCCCAATGTGCCTGGCCTTTGTCATTCACAGCGAGCAAGAAGATAGTACAAAGATTTTCCACCATCTTTGAGAATTATCATCCAATTCCCCTTGTTCTCGGATCCATCCACTTAAGAGCTCACACATCCACAAGTTAGACCATCATTTCACCCATTGTGCAATTTCATTCCATTCATCCACTCTTCCACAACCATTTGGAGTTGATCAGGGTCCTGATCCTGATCAGGATCACATCAATTGGTATCATATCCCACTCCAAACCAGGTTGTATTTCTACCAACCCGTTTGCACCCATTCGTATTCTTGCTAAAACGTTTTGTAACCTTTTGCTTTCTTTTTGTGATTTGTTTTAAATTGTTTATAGGTTTGTTTCTTTTTCAAACTTGATCTTAGATCTTTGAAGAACCTGGAAATTAATTTGAAAATAGTTTAGAACCGATTTCTAAAGGACAAAACTTGTGAAACACCCAATCGGCACCGTTGAGGTTCTAAGAAACTGTTTCTGTTAATCCGAGTTTATCACTTTTTGTTTGAATATTTTAGAGATTAAAACCTGAATGAAACTTGTTCTTAAGACTTAATAGAAACAGGAATACCAATTAAAAACGTTTCAAAACGAATCTAAAGTTGTTAGACTCACCCATTTCAAAACTGGAGTTCAAAGGGTCTAGAACATGCTTTGCTTCAGAGAATTGTTGTATCAGTTTCTGTGTTTTACATTGAACCTTTTACTTGTTTAGTTATCTGAATTTGTCAGGTGCCATGGTAGGAACCTGTAATAATGGAGAAGAATCCTCAAACTCCAACAAACAACTCCTTGATTCCTTTAAAGCCATGATGGATGAAAGTATGGGAACCATGAGAGCAGAAATATAAAGATCCATCAATGATCGACTTAGGATAAACCAGCCCCCTTCTTATACTCAGCAATACTACAGTCACCCATCTAGGTCACAACACCCTAGGAGAAGGCGGCCAAGAGATGACCAACCGCATAAGAATAACCAACCCAATCCTCGCGACCCTTTGGCTGGCCTTAAAATCAATATTCCCTCTTTCAATGGAACCAATGACCCTGAGGATTATCTGGAATGGGAAAAGAAGATAAAAATAGTCTTTGATTGTAGGGAATACACTCAAGATAGTAAGGTTAGAGTAGCACTAACTGCTTTTAAAGATTATACCTTAAGTTGGTGGGATCAATTAGTTACTTCTAGGAGAAAGGCTGGGGATTTTCCTATAGATTCGTGGAACCAGATGAAAGTAATCATGAGGAAACGGTTTATACCTAGCCACTACTGTAGGGAACTTCACTTTAAGCTTAGAAACCTATCTGAAGGATCTAGAACCGTAGAGGAGTACTTTAAGGAGATGGAAACCTTATTGCTTAGGGCTTATTTTCAAGAGTGAAGCCACTATGGATAGGTTTATGGGTGGCCTTAATAGGGAAATCATAGATTGTCTAGAGGTTCACCATTATGTCGAAATAGAAGAACTTCTCCATAAGGCTATCATGTTCCAAAAGCAACTTAAGAGGAAAACCCCTAAACCCGGATTTAGTTCTACTAGGTTTAGCCAATCTAAGAAGGATAACTCTAGAAAATATTACAAGCCTTTCACTAAACCTAAGGTAGAAGATTCGAAACTTAACGGAATGTATATGGGTTCTAGCACTAAAACAAGGGAAATTCATTGTTTTAAGTGTAAGGGCTTTGGTCACTAATCTAGGGAATGTACCAATAAGAGAACCATAGTTATTAGGGCTAATGGTGAGGTAGAATCAGAGGATGAACATTCGGATGCTGAGTCCTTGGAAAAAAAATGTAGACATGCCCCATGCTGGACAACTCTTATTCACTAGGAGAACTCTAAACTTATAAACTATGACAAAATATGAGCAAAGGGAGAACCTATTCCACACTCGCTGTCTAGTTAAGAGTAAAGTTTGTAGCTTAGTGATAGATGGAGGTAGCTGTACGAATGTAGCTAGTGAGATTATGGTAGAGAATTTAGGATTCGAGATTATTAAGAGGTCTAAACCCTATAAGTTGCAGTGGCTTAATGATGAGGGTGAGCTAGATGTAGAGAACGAGGTCCTAGTTCCTTTGTCCATAGGCAAATATGAACATTAGAATTTGTATGATGTTTTACCCATGGATGCTGGTCACATATTGTTAGGTAGATTTTGGCAATCGGATAGAAGGATTATTCATGATGGGTTTACTAATAGGTACTCATTTGATTTTAAGGGAAAGAAACATATTTTAGTACCTTTATCCCCACTAGAGGTTCACTTAGATCAGATAGCTTCAAAGGAAAACAAAAGCCAATCTGAACCCAAAAGCAAACCCCATGCCGAAGCCACCGCCAAAACCCAAACCAAGCCACCAGCCAAACAACCGACTAATCTTATGATTAAGTCCAACCCAGGGTGTAACTTACCACACTTACTCATTGTGCTTAAAGAATGCTTTCATACTAACCAATCTATGCAGGACATTCCAAGCAAAATTAAACTTCTTTTGCAGGAATTTAAAGATGTGTTCCCGGAGGGGCAACCATAAGGCTTACCACCAATCCGAGGAATTGAGCACCAAATTGACGTTCTACCAGAAGCATCTCTTCCCAACAAGCCAGCCTACAGAACCAACCCCCTGGAGACCAAGGAGCTTCAACAGCACGTCACTGAACTCATGGACAAAGGACATATCCGTGAAAGTATGAGCCCCTGTGCTGTACCTGTTTTGCTTTTCCCAAAAAAGGATGGAAGCTGGAGAATGTGTGTTGATTGCAGAGCCATCAACAATATCACTGTAAAGTATCGCCATCCTATACCTAGATTAGATGATATATTAGATGAATGGCATGGTTATAACATCTTCTGTAAGGTAAATCTTAAGAGTGGGTATCACCAAATTAGGATGAAAGAAGGTGATGAGTGGAAAAATACATTTAAAACTAAACAAGGTTTATATGAGTGGTCTTCGCCGACGGTTATTCCCGCCGGCAAAGTGTGCGCCTCTTCCCCGAAGAGTGTTTGTCGTCAGTGAATCCGACGGTTTTTCTTCGTGCATCGGTTTTTTCATTTAAATAACCGATCCATCTCTTCTTCTAATCCCTCTTTCTCTTCTTCATCCTTATCACTTCTACAATGTCTGATCTCCTTACCAAGAAATTCCAAGATATAGATCTTGGAATCAATGAACCCATCATTTCTTTGCCCCCGGATTTGTGCATTCAAGCAGTTTCGGAAACAAGATTCTCTCTTGTCGGTAAACCCGTGAATCCGAAAAAACAGAATTTAAGGGCCATGATGACCACTCTTCCTCGGCTTTGGAGTTCCGGTGAAATAGTCACTGCTCGCATCATCGCCGGAAATCGTGTACAGTTTCTGTTCGAAACTGAAGACGGTTTGCTCTCCGTCATTCGTAGAGGACCTTGGTCTTTTAATGACCGTATGTGCATATTGCAAAAATGGACACCGGAAATCGCAAATGAAGATCTCAGATTCATTCCTTTTTGGGTGCAAATTCACGGCATCCCAATCCAATATCTTACTTATCCCATGGTCATATATATTGGAGGAACTCTCGGCGATGTCTTGGAATCCGACTTCCATTCCGAGAACTCCCACCGGGTGGAATTCATACGTGTGAGGGTGATGATTAACATTGAATCGCCGCTGCAATTTCAGAGAAAGTTCCTTTTTAACACAACGGAATCGACTTTGAGATTTCGATATGAAAAATTGAGGGCTTTTTGCCACAAGTGTGGATTGCTCTCTCACGATGCTTCCGATTGTCCTTCCTCACCAGTGACGGAAACTCCACCGGAAACACCTTCCGGTGATGACGATAACAATCCATCTGGTCCAGGTCATCTCAATCGTGGCTTACCGTCCCAAAATCCACAAGCACCACCTGCCCACGATGACCGAAATCCTAATCCGCCAACTGAGAAACGACCCCACACACCGAAGGCAATGGACCCACCGGAATCTGCCAAGCGCATCAAATTTACACATTGTATTCATGCCGGACACAAAACCGGCAACACCGTTTCACCAGGTCAGCGAGCCGGTTTAGGAATGATTAGAGGAATTAGACTGGTTTTCGGATTTCATCGGTTTAATTTAAAGGCAACCGGGTCTAGGTTAACCGAAATTAAATTAACAAAGAGTCTCAAATTTTCGTTTAACCAAATGACTATAACCGGATCATGGTTTAATAGTTATTAAAAAATTAGAACCGATAGGAATAAAAATAATAGGACAAAAACTAATAAAACCAAATTTTGGTTATATTTTAATTACTTATTATACAACATGGATTGTTCTAAAATTTTAAAAATACCAAATTTTATTAATACATCACAAAATTTTTGAATAAATATTTTAATTGTTAAATCTCTGAGTTATTTAGTTGATGGTTTGGTGGGCCATAATCCACCATTTTCAGAATGAATATACCTTTTTGGAACTGCCGGGGATTAGGAGGAGCTCTGGTAGTTTGACGCCTGAAGGGAATAAAGAAGACTTATTCCCCGGAAGTACTCTTCCTGGTGGAAATAAAGAACGGAAATGATGTGGTTCATGATGGTGCTAGTATCTTAAGTTATGATTTTGTGTTGTGTATTCCCCCAAAAGGAACTAGGGGTGGTTTAGCACTGTTATGGAACAAGTCTGTTTCTGTAAACGTTGTTAGTTCAGACGAAAGACTTATTGATTGTAAGATTGAAAATAAAGGCTATGTTTTCTACATGTCATGTGTTTATGGGCATCCGATTCGTAAATATCGGGCAAACCTTTGGGAAAGATTACAAAGAATTTCCACCATACGAAAAAGCTCGTGGCTTATGTGTGGAGACTTTAATGAAATTCTTAACACACATCACAAAATTGGGGGTCCCTGTAGAGCACCCTGGAGCCTTTATGATTTCCAACAAATGATATCCACCTGTCAGATGTCGGATATACAGTTTACGGGTAATAATATGACCTGGGCTCGTAAACGGAATAACTACTTAATCCAATGTTAGCTTGATAGGGCTTTTGCAAATTGCGAATGGAAAGCAATTTATCCTGCAATGGTAGTAAAATACTTGGATATGATTGATTCGGACCATCGACCAGGAATTATCAAAATTCGTCGAGTCACGGATTCAAGAAAAAGATTATTCCAATATGATCCTAGTTGGACATATGAGGATAGATTTAAAGGTCTTTTAGACAATAGCTGGAATACTTAGCAGATGGCTCATTCTCTCACAGAATCAAAGATTGTAGACATAGAATTTCGAATTAGAAAAGAAATTCCTTTACACAATCAAACAGTCGTATCAAGGAGATCAGTGCGAGTATTGGCAGAGAAAAGGTTAAGCAAGATTGTGATCCAGGGAAAATTTTATCCTTAAAACAAAATTTAACTAGAGCATATGCAGACGAGGAGATTTATTGGAAAATAAAGAGCCGAAACCAATAGTTACAGGAGGGGGATAGGAATACCAAATTTTTCCATGCAGTAACAAAAAACCGAAGAGAAAGAAATACTATCAATTTGTTACAGAACAATCCGGGGGAAAATGTTTATGGAAACTCAAACATTGCACAGCAGGCTATTTTACACTTCTCAGACTTATTCCAGACAACCAATAGCGGCAATATGGAGTCAGTGCTAAGTAATGTTAAATCAGTGGTATCGAATGAAATGAATGAGAACCTCATAAAGCCAATTTCGGCTGAGGAGGTTCGAGAGGCAATTTTTTCAATTGGATCAAATAAATCACCGGGACCGGATGCTTTTTGTGCCTCCTTCTATCAGAATCATTGGGATATTTGGGGAGCAGCTGTGATTGAGGAAGTTAATCGGTTCTTCCTAACTGGCAAAATGGACACAGAGATGAATCACACAAATATTTGTCTTATATCCAAAACAGATTGTCCTAAATTAGTCCAAGATTTCAGACCAATATCCCTTTGTAATGTCGCTTACAAAATTATCTCCAAGATCTTGGTCTTGCGACTTAAAACTATACTACAAGCTATTGTATCAGAAAACCAGGCTGCTTTCATCCCTGGGAGGTTTATTACGGACAATGTATTGATAGCTCATGAAACTCTACATTCCTTGAAGGCACAACAAAATTGTGCTAAATCATTCATGGCTGTCAAAACTGATATGACTAAAGCTTATGACCGTCTGGAATGGAATTTTATAAAAGCAGTACTAGTGAAGAAAGGTTTCAAACACCAGTGGATACTTTGGATTATGGAATGCGTAACTTCAACATCCTTTTCAGTACTTGTGAATGTAAGTCCATACGGGTTCTTTCGACCATCTCGTGGATTAAGACAAGGAGATCCGCTATCTCCTTATCTATTTATACTTTGTGCTGATGTTCTTAGTTCACTACTACATAAGGCAGAAGAGCAAAAATTAATTCAGCCCTTGAGGTTCCATCGTTCTGGTCCAACGATTTCACATTTACTTTTTGCGGATGATTCTCTCTTCTTCATTAAAGCTGATTCTAGCAATGTGCGGCATCTAAAAACCATTTTTGTGGATTATGGCCGTGCTTCTAGACAGTTAATCAATTATGAGAAATCCTCTATCATTTTTGGGACCAAGTTTTTTCAACATACAAGGTCATCTATTCAACAAACACTTGGTATACACAATATTGGTGGTGGAGGAAAATATTTGGGCTTACCAGAACAGTTTCAACGTAATCGACGCCAACTATTTTCATATATCACGGATAAAGTAAAGTCAAGAATATCTGGCTGGGAAACGAAATTCTTATCACGTGCAGGAAAAGAAGTGTTGATTAAAGCCATTGGATTTGCAATGCTGGTATATTCGATGAATGTTTTTAAACTCCCGGTACATATTTGTCAATATTTGGATAAATATCTGTCACGGTTTTGGTGGGGATCAGTTGGATCGAGACGTAAAACTTCATGGGTATCTTGGAAAAAAATCACCAAACCTAAAATTCAGGGTGGCCTTGGATTTAGAGATTTTCAACTATTTCATCAAGCCTTGTTAGCAAATCAGTGTTGGAAAATCTTGCAACGGCCTCAATGTCTCTTATCTCGCATTATCAAAAGTCGTTATTTTCACAAAGGAGACTTACTATCTGAATCTCTTGGATCTCGGCCTTCTCTAGAATGGCAATCAATAGTTCATGGACGTCAGTTACTACAGTCGGGTTTACAGCGGATCACTGGTGATGGGTGTTCTACTGAAATTGGAAATGCTACATGGTTACCTGGTGTACCTCCACGAGCACCGAGGTTATTACCATATACAAACCAAAAAATTAAGGTGGCGACACTTTTGGACAAATACACAAATCAATGGGATGAAGAAATAATAACAGACCTGGTGGAAAAGGCAGATCACCATCTAATTTATAAGATCTTCACTCCATCACATCCGGCTCAAGACTGATGGATTTGGCGGTATACAGATAATGGTTCTTACTCTGTAAAATCAAGATATCGACATGCAGTGGATTCGCTACAGCAACATTCTTCATTAACTCATCCACCATTGGCAGATCATCAGGAGTTGGCAAAAAATATTTGGTCGATTCGTATACAACCAAAATATAAACATTTTTTATGGTGGTTATTATCAAAGGGACTACCACTTAAATCACATCTACACTATCGGAAGATGTCCTATGATAATATATGCCTTAGATGTTGTGCGGCAGAAGAAACAGAAACACATACGTTTTTCCTTTGCCCTTATGGTAAGATGATATGGAGGAAATCCGGGATGCTTACTACCACAATATGTCAAAGCTCATCTAATATTTTTGATAATATAAGGTTTTTTATGGCTAATTTCAATAATAGCCTGGTATACTCAATACAGAAGCTTCTCCCTTTCTACATCCTTTGGCGTTTATGGAAGTCCAGGAATGAATTAGTGTTTAATAACAATAACATCTCCATGGACAAAATACTTCAGTTAAGTCTAGACGATGCTATTGAATGGGATAAAATAAATGATAAGAAATCTTCAATAACAACCGCATCTCAAACAACAACAGCTTGGCAACCGCCACCAAAAGATTGGGTCAAATGCAACTATGATGCTACACATAAGTCTGGAAACACACATTCTGGGATTGGTTGGATAATAAGAAATGATAAAGGATTTTTTCAAGTTGCTGGGAGAGGAAAGTTTCATGGAAGATCAACGGTTGTAGAAGCTGAACTCTCTGCATTAATATGGGCAATACAATCAGTCTGGTCTTTGGGGTACAGATATGTAATATTTGAAGGCGATAACCTCACAATTAACAATCTACTAAACCACAATGAAGAAAAACTACAACTACAATATTATATCAATACGATTCGACATTGGGAATCTATGTTTCAAGGGTTACGCTTTCATCACCAACGACGAACAGCAAATCAAGCGGCATATACATTAGCATCTTCTGTGATATCATCTCATGTCGACTGGAACATTTATACTATTATTCCTTATTTCTTATCTTCTATTGTAAACAATGATTTGGGTAATTAACCATATTTGATGGCAAAAAAAGGTTTATATGAGTGGTTAGTAATGCCTTTTGGCTTGACTAATGTACCTAGTATCTTCATGAGATTGATGAACTATGTCCTTAGTGAATTCATAGGCCATTTTGTAGTAGTATACTTTGATGAAATTTTTGTTTTTAGCCGAACCTTAGATGATCATGAAGAACACCTCATAAAGGTTTTTGAAATGCTTAGAAAGGAAACCTTGTATTCCAATTTTAAAAATGTACTTTTGGAACATATAACCTTGTCTTCTTAGGTTTTGTTGTGAGTACAGATGGTATTAAGGTTGAAGACAAAAAGATAAAAGCTACTAAAGTGGCCTAGTCCAAAGAATGTTGGGGAAGTAAGGAGCGTCCAAAGCGTAGCTGGGTTTTACCGGATATTTGTCATGGGATTTAGCACTATAGCAGCTCCACTCACTGAGGTTATTCAAAATAATGTGGGATTTAGTGCGGACATGTCAAGTTGATAAACTAGTTAAAAGGATCATTATAAACGGACCATTGGTGCTTTTTGAGCAAAAGCTTATAAATGAAGCATAATGCATGTCAACATGAAGTTTGGGATACATTGTATTACTTGGAGGCTTTGTCCTAGCCCTTTCAGTCTCAAATGTTGTCACAATATAGAAAATTGTGCTAGCATAACATGCGTGTTAGATTCGTCTCATTTTGAGTTCTAAATAAAAAATTATGGAAGATTTAGCGCGGACATGTCAAGTTGATCAGCCAATTAAAATGATCATTCTCAACTGATCATTGGTGCTCCTTGAGTAAAGTCTAATACATGAAACATAATGTATGGCATCACGCAGTTTGGGATACACTGGAGTACTTGGACGCTTTTTCGTAATTCTTTCAGTCTCGAATGTTGTCATAATATGGAAAATTGAGGTAGCCTAATGTGGGCATTAGACTCATGTGATTTTGAGATCTAACTCAAAAGCTAAAGACGATTTAGTGTGGACATGTCAAGTTTATCGGCTAGTTAAAATGATTATTCTAAACTGATCATTGGTGATGCATATGTAAAGGATTATAAATGAAGCATAACGGATGGCATCATGCAATTTAGGATCCAGTGGATTACTTGGAGGGTTTTACATAGCTTTTTCACTCTGAAATATTGTCAGAATATGGAAAATTGAGCTATCTTAATGTGGGTGTTGGATTCGGTGTCATTCTGAACTCTACATCAAAAGTTATGGACGAATTAGTGGGGACATGTCAAGTTGATATGCTAGTTAAAATGATCATTCTAAACTGATCATTGGTGCTACTTAAGTAAAGGCTTATAAATGAAACTTAATGCATGTCATCACGTAGTTTGGGATACATTGGATTACTTGGAGAATTTTAAATAGCTCTTTCACACTCAAATGTTGTCACAATATAGAAAATTGTGCTAGCTTAACGTGGGCGATAGACTCATGTCATTTTGAGCACTAAATCAAACATAAAAGAGAATTTAGTGCGGACATGTCAAGTTGATCAGCTAGTTAAAATGATCATTATAAACAGATCATTGGTTCTCCTTGAGCAAAAGCTTATAAATGAAGCATAATGCATGTCATCACGCAGTTCGGGATACATTGGATTACTTGGACGGTTTTACATAGCTCTTTCACTCTCAATTGTTGTCACAATACGGAAAATTGAGCTATCTTAACGTGGACATTGGATTCGTATCATTCTGAATGCTAAATAAAAAGTTACGTATGATTTAAGGAGAAACATGTCAAATTGATCGGCTAGTTAAAATGATCATTCTAAACTGATCATTGGTGCTCCTTCATTAAATGCTTATAAATGAAGCATAATGCATGACATCACGCAGTTTGGGATACATTGGATTATTTGAAGGCTTTAATGTACCTCTTTTAGTCTCAAATGTTATCACAATGTGGAAAATTGAGTTTGCATAACGTGGGCGTTGGACTCATCTCATTATGAGGTCTAAATCAAACGTTAATGACGATGTGATGCGGACATGTCAAGTTGATCAGCTAGTTAAAATGAACATTCTAAACTTATCATTGGTACTCCTTGAGTAAAGGGTTATAAATGAAGCATAATGCATTGCATCTCGCAATTTAGAAGAGATTGGATTACTTGGACGCTTTGCCATTCTATTTCCATCTTAAATTTTGTCACTATATAGAAAATTGAGCAAGCTTAACGTGGGCATTGGATTCGTGTTATTTTGAACTCTAAATCAAAAGTTACGAAGGATTTAGTGCAAACAAGTCAAGTTGATGGGGCAGTTAAAATGATAATTCTAAACTGATCATTGGTGCTCCTTGAGTAAAGGTTTAGAAAAAGAAACATAATGCATGACATCACACAGTTTTTTGGGATACATTGGATTGCTTCGAGGCTTTGTCATAGCTCTTTCAGCTTGAAATGTTGTCACAATATTAAAAATTGAGCTAGCTTTATGTGGGCGCTTGATTTGTGTCATTCTAAACTCTGAATTAAAAGTTACGGACGATTTATTGCGGACATGTCAAGTTGATCGTCTAGTTAAAATGATCATTCTAAACTGCTCGTTAGTGCTCCTTCCGTAAAGGCTTCTAAATGAAGCATAATGCATGACATCACCCTGTTTAGGATACATTGGATTACTTGGAGGTTTTTCCGTAGCTCTATTAGTCTCCAATGTTGTCACATGATGGAAAATTGAGCTAGCTTAACGTGGGTGTTAGACTTATGTTATTTTATGCTCTAACTCAAAAGTTAAAGACGATTTAGTGCGGATATGTCAAGTTGATCAGTTAGTTAAAATGATCATTCTAAACTGATTATTAGTGCCCCTCTAGTAAAGACTTATAAATGAAGCATAATGTATGGCATCACGCAGTTTGGGATAGATTTGATTATTTGGACGCTTTGTCACAGCTATTTTGAAATTAAATTTATCACAATTTTCAAAATTGAGCTAGCTTAACGTGGGAGTTGAATTTGTGTAATTTTGAACTCTAAATCAAAAGTTATGTACGATTTAGTCCGTACATGTCAACTTGACCCACCAATTAAAATGATCATTCTAAACTGATAATTTGTGCTCCTCGAGTAAAGGCTTATAAATGAATCATAATGCATGGCATCATGTAGTTTGGGATACGTTGGATTACTTGGATGCTTTGTCGTACCTTTTTTAGTCTCAAATATTTTCTCAAAATATAAAATTGTGCTACCTTTACGTGGGTGTTGGATTTGTATCATTCTGAACACTAAATCAAAGGTTACAGACAATTTACTGCGGACATGTCAAGTTGATCGGCCAGGTAAAATGATCATTATAAACTGAGCATTGGTGCTCCTTGTGTAAAGGCTTTATTATAAATGAATCATAATGCATGGCATCACGCTGTTGGGGATACATTGGATTCCTTGGAGGCTTTTACGTAGTTCTTTCATACTCAAATGTTGTCACAATATGGAAAATTGAGCTCGCTTAATGTGGGCGTTGTACTCATGTTATTTTGAATTCTAAATCAAAAGTTAATGATGAATTAGTGCAGACATGTCAAGCTGAATAGTTAGTTAAAATGATCACTCTAAACTAATCATTGGTGTTCCTTGAGCGAAGGCTTATAAATGAAACATAATGCATGACATCATGCAGTACAGAATAGATTGGATTACTTGGATGCTTTGTCATAGCTATTTTTGACTTAACTTTGTAACAATATTGAAAATTGAGCTACCTTTACGTGGGCGTTGGATTTGTGTCATTTTGACTTCTAAATCAAAAGTTACGGAAGCTTTAGTGCGGACATGTCAAGTTGATCGACGAGTTAGAATGATAATTCTAAACTAATCATTGGTGCTCCTTGAGTAAAGGTTTATAAATGACACATAATGAATGGCATCACACAGTTTGGGATACATTGTATTACTTGGCGGCTTTGTCGTAGCTATTTCTTTCTTAAATTTTTGTCACAATATAGAAAATTGAGATAAGATAACTTGGGTGTTGGATTCATGTCATTCTGAATTTGAAATTAAAAGTTACGGACGATTTAGTGCAGACATGTCAAGTTTATCGACTAGTTAAATTGATCATTCTAAAATGATCATTGGTACTCCTTGAGCAAAAGTTTACAAATATATCATAATGCATGGCATCGTGCAGTTTGGGATATATTGGATTACTTGAAGGCTTTGTAGTAGCTATTTCCAACTTAAATTTTATCGCAATATAGAAAACTGAGATAAAATAACGTAGGCGTTGGATTCATTTTATTTTGAGCTCTAAATCAAATGTTAAAAACGATTTAGTGCGGACATGTCAAGTTGATTAGTCAGATAAAATGATCATTTTAAACTGATCATTGGTGCTCCTTGAGGACTGGCTTAAAATGAACAATAATGCATGGCATCATGTAGTTTGAGATATATTGGATTATTTGGAGACTTTTTCATACCACTTTTAGTCTCAAATGTTGTCACAATATTGAAAATTGAGCTAGATTAATTTGGGCGTTACATTCATGTAATTTTGAGCTCTAAACAAATGTTAAAGACGAGTTAGTGCGGACATGTCAAGTTGATTAGGTTGTTAAATTGATCATTATAAACTGATCATTGGTGCTCAAGGAGAAAAGTTTTACAAATGAAGCCTAATGCATGGCATCATGCAGTTTTGGATAGTTTGGATTACTTGATGGCTTTGTCGTAGCTGTTTCCGTCTTAAATGTCATAAAATTGAGCTAGCTTAACATGTGCATTCGATTCGTGTCATTTTGAACTCTAAATCAAAAGTTATGGGCGATTTATTGCGGTCCTGTCAAGTTGATCGACCAGTTAAAGTGATCATTCTAAACTGGTCATTTGTGCTCCTTAAGTAAAGGCTTATAAATGAAACATAATGCATGGCATAACGCAAGATACATTGGATTACTTGGAGGTTTTGTCGTAGCGCTTTCAGTCTCAAATGTTGGTACAATATTGAAAATTGAGCTAGATTAACATGGGCATCAGATTCATGTCATTTTGAGCTTTAAATCAAATGTTAGAGACGATTTAGGGTAGATATGTCAAGTTTGTCAGCTAGTTAGAATGATCGTTCAAAACAGATCATTGGTGCTCATTAAGTACAAGTTTAAAAATGAAGCATAATGCATTGCATTCACGCAGTTTGGGATAGATTAGATTACTCGGAAGCTTTGTCGTTTCTAATTCGGTCGAAAAATTTATCACATTATAGAATATTGAGCTAGCTTAACATAGTCGTTGGATTCGTGTTATTCCAAACTCTAAATCAAAAGGCTTATAAATATAGCATAATGCATGGCATCACATAGTTTGGGATACATTGGATTACTTGGAGGGTTTGTCGTAGCTCTTTTAGACTCAAATTTGTCACAATATGGAAAATTAAGCTAGCTTTACGTGGGCGTTGGATTCATGTTGGCGTTGGTTTCATGTCATTGTGAGCTCTAGATCAAAAGTGAAAGACGATTTAGTGCGGACATGTCAAGTTGATCAGTTAGTTAAATTTATCATTCTCAACTGATCATTGGTGCGCATTGAGCAAATGTTTACAAATAAAGCATGATGGATGTTTACAAATAAAGCATGATGCGTGGCATCACACATTTTTGGGATAGATTGGATTACCTAGAAATTTTGTTGTAGCTATTTCAGTCATAAATTTTCCCACAATAAAGAAAATTGAGCTATCTTAACATGGATATTGGATTCGTGTCATTCTGAACTCAAAATCCAAAGTTAGGGATGATTTAGTGCGGTCATGTAGAGTTGATGGACCAGTTAAAGTGATCATTCTAAACTGATCATTCTAAACAAATCGTTAATGCTCCTTGACAAACGGCTTATAAATGAAGCATAATGCATGACATCACGCTGTTTAGGATATATTGGATTACTTGAAGGCATTGTGGTAGCTCTTTCAGTCTCAAATGTTGTCACAATATAAAAAATTGAGCTACCTTAACGGTGGCGTTAGACTCGTGTCATTCTGAACTCTAAATCAAAAGATCTCGACGATTTAGTGCGAACATATCAAGTTGATCGGCCCATTAAAATTATTTAAACAGATCATTGGGGCTACTTGAGTAAAGGCTTATAAATTAATTAAGAATAATGCATGGCATCATGTAGTTTGGTATACACATTGGATTACTTGTAGGCTTTGTCGTAGCTCTTTCGGTCTCAAATGTTATCACAATAAAGAAAAATGAGCTAGCTTAACGTGGGCATTGGATTCGTGTAATTCTGAACTCTCAATCAAAAGTTACAGATTATTTAGTCCATAAATGTCAAGTTGATAGGCCAGTTAAAGTAATCATTATAAAATGATCATTATAGACTGATGATTATGGCTCCTTAAGTAAAGGCTTATAAATGAAGCATAATGCATGGCATTACGCAGTTTAGGATAGATTGGATTACTTAAAAGCTTTGTGGTAGCTGTTTCAGTCTCAAATCTTGAAACCATATAAAAATTGAGCTAGCTTAATGTGGGCATAGGAATCGTGTCATTCAGAACTATATATCAAAAGTTACGGACGATTTAGTGCACACATGTAAGGTTGAACGACCAGTTAAAATGATCACTTTATAAAGTGAACATTGGTTCTCCTTTAGTGAAAAGCTTATAAATGAAGCATGAATGGCATCACGTTGAAAGCTTTGTCGTAGCTGTTTCAGTCGCAAATGTTGAGACCATATAAAAATTAAGCTAGCTTAATGTGGGCATTGGATTCGTGTCATTCATAACTATATATCAAAAGTTACTGACGATTTAGTGCGGACATATCAGGTTGAACGGCCAGTTAAAATGATCATTATAAACTGATCATTGGTGCTCCTTTAGTAAAACGCTTATAAATGAAGCATGAATGGCATCACGTATTTTGTGATACATTGGATTACTTCAACGCTTTGTCGTATCTCTCTAAGTCTCATTTGTTGTCACAATACAAAAAATTGAGCTAGTTTGACGTGTTATTATAAACTCTAAATCAAAAGTTATGGACAATTTTGCGCGGGCATGTCAAGTTTATCGTCTAGTTAAATTGATCATTCTAAACTTATCATTGGTGCTCATTCAGCAAAGGTTTACAAATGAAGAAATTGCATGGCATCATGCAGTTTGGGATAGATTGGATTACTTGGAAGCTTTTTTCTAGCTATTTTCATCTTACATTTTGTCACAATATAGGAAATTGAGCTAGCTTAACGTGGGCGTTGGATTCGTGTCATTCTTAGCTCTAAACCAAAAGTTACGTATGAATTAGTGAGGACATGTCAAGTTGATCGGCCAGCTAAAATGATCATTCTAAACTTATCACTCGTGCTTCTTGAGTAAAGGTTTATAAATGAAGCATAATGCATGACATCACGCAGTTTAGGATACATTCGATTACTTGAAGGCTTTGCGGTAGATCTTTCCGTCTCAAATGTTGTCACAATATCGAAAATTGAGCTAGCTTAATGTGGGCGTTGGATTCATGTCATTTTGAACTCTAGATCAAAAGAAAATTTAGTGCAGTCATGTCAAGTTGATCAGCTAGTTAAAATGATCATTCTAAACTAATCCTTGGTGCTCACTGAGCAAAGGTTTACAAATGAAGCATAATGCATGACATCACACATTTTGGGATAGATTGGATTACTTGATGGCTTTGTCGTAGCTATTTTGGTCTTAAGGTTTATCACATATAGAATATTGAGCAAGCTTAATGTTGGCATTTGATTCGTGTCATTCTGAACTCTATATCAAAAGTTACGGACGATTTAGTGCGGAGATTTCAAGTTGATCTGCAAGTTAAATTGATCATTCTAAATGGATTGTTAGTGCTCCTTCAGAAAAGGCTTATAAATGAAGCGTAATGCATGGCGTCATGCAGTTTAGGATATATTGGCTTACTTGAAGGCCTTGTGATAGCTCTTTCCATCTCAAAATGTTGTCACAATATAGAAAATTGAGCTAGTTTAACGTAGACGTTAGATTCGTGTCATTCTGAATTCTAAATCAAAAGTTATAGACGATTTAGTGCATGCATGTCAAGTTGATCGGCCAATTAAAATGATAATTATTATCTAATCATTGGTGGTCCTCGAGTAAAGGCTTATAAATGAAGCATAATGCATGTCATCAGTCAGTTTGGGATACATTGGATTACTTGGAGGCTTTGTTGTAGCTATTTCGGTTTTAAATTGTTGCACAATATAGAAATTTGAGCTAGCTTAACGTGGGCAACGAATTCATATCATTCTAAAGTCTAAATCAAAAGTTACGACGATTTAGTGCGGAAATGTCAAGTTTATCTGCTAGTTAAATTGATCATTATAAATTGATCATTGGTGCTCATTGAGCAAAGTTTTAGCAATGAAGCATAATGCATGTCATAATGCATTTTGGGATACATTGGATTACATGGAGGCTTTGTCGTAGCGCTTTTAGACTGATATGTTGGCACAATATTGAACATTGAGCTCGATTAACGTGGTCATTAGATACATGTCATTTTGAGCTTTAAATCAAATGTTATAGACGATTTTGTGCATACATGTCAAATTCATAAGCTAGTTAGAATGATCGTTCTAAATAGATCAATGGAGCTCATTGAGCAAAGGTTTACAAATGAAGAATAATGCATGGCCTCACGTATTTTTGGATATATTGGATTACTTGGAGGCCTTGTCATTGCTATTTCGGTTTTAAATTTGTCACAATATAGAATATTGAGCTAGCTTAACGTAGGTGTTGAATTCGTGTAATTTTGAGCTCTAAATCAAAAGTGACGGACGATTTGCTGCGGACATGTCAAGTTGATCGGCCAGTTAAAATGATCATCCTCAACTGATCATTGGTCCTCATCGAGCAAAGGTTTACAAATGAAGCATAATGCATGGGGTCACGCAGTTTGGAATGGATTGGATTATATGGACACTTTGTCATAGCTATTTTGGTTATAAAATTTGTCACAGTATAGAATATGGAGCTAGATTAAGGTCGTTGTTGGATTCGTGTCATTCTGAACCTTAAATCAAAAGTTACGGACGATTTAATGTGGACATATCAAGTTCATCGGCCAGTAAAGATGATCATTCCAAACTGATCATTTGTACTCCTTGAGAAAAGAGTTTTAAATGAAGCAGCATGTCATCACCTAGTTTGGGATACATTGTATTACTTTGAGGCTTTGTCATAGCTCTTTTAGTTTCAAATGTTGTCACAATATTTAAAATTGAGCTAGACTAACGTGGCCGTTGGATTCATGTCATTTTGAGCTCTAAGTAAAATGATAAAGACGATTTAGTGTGGACATGTCAAGTTGATCAGCTAGTTAAAATCTTATTTCTAATCTGATCATTCATGCTCATTGAGCAAAGGTTTACAGATGAAGAATAATGCATGGCACCACGCAGGTTGGGATAGATTGGATTACTTCGAGGCCTTCTCGTAGCTATTTCGTTATTAAATTTTTTCACAATATAGAATATTTAGCTAGCTTAAGGTGGGAGTTGGATTCATGTCAGTGACATGTCAAGTTGATCAGCTAGTTAAAATCTTATTTCTAATCTGATCATTCATGCTCAATGAGCAAAGGTTTACAGATGAAGAATAATGCATGGCACCACGCAGGTTGGGATAGATTGGATTACTTCGAGGCCTTCTCGTAGCTATTTTGTTATTAAAATTTTTCACAATATAGAATATTTAGCTAGCTTAAGGTGGGAGTTGGATTCATGTCAGTATGAAATCTAAATAAAAAAATTACGGACGATTTAGTGCAGACATGTGAAGTTCATTGGCTAGTTAAATTGAATATTCTAAACTGATCACTGGTTCTTCTTGAGCAAAGGTTTATAAATGAAGCATAATGCATGGCATCTAGTTTGGGATAGATTGGATAACTTGGAGGCTTTGTCGAAGCTATTTTGGTCATAAATTTATTAACAATATAGAAAACTGAACTAAATTAACGTGTGCATTGGATTCATGTAATTCTGAACTATAAATCAAAAGTTACGGATGATTTGGTGTGGACATGTCAAGTTGATCGGTTACTTAAAATGATAATTCTAAACTGATCATTGGTGCTACTTGAGTAAAGGCTTAGGAATTAAACATAATGCATGGCATCACACTGTTCAGAATTCATTGGATTACTTAGAGGCTTTGTCATAGCTCTTTTAGTCTCAAATGTTGTGACAATATTGAAAGTTGGGCTAGATTAACGCGGGCGTTGGATTCTTGTCATTTTGAGCTCTAAATCACATGTTACGAACGATTTAGTGTGTACATGTCAAGTTGATCAGCTAGATAAAATGATCATTATAAACTCATCATTGCTGCTCATTGAGGAATGGTTTACAAATGAGGCATAATGCATGGCATCACGTAACTTAGGATAGATTAGATTACTTGGAGGCTTGGTCGTAGCTATTTTGCTCTTAAATTGAATCGCAATATAGAACACAGAGCTAGTTTAACGTGGGCGTTTGATTCGTGTCGTTCTAAATTCTAAATCAAAAGTTACGGACAATTTAGTGCGCACATGTAAAGTTGATCGGCCAGTTAAAATGATTATTCTAAACTGATCATTGGTGCTCATTGAGTAAAGGCTTATAAATGAAGCATAATGCATGGCATCACGCAGTTTGGGATACAATGGATTACTTGGAGGCTTTGTCATATCTCTTCTAGTATCAAATGTTGTCACAATATTTAAAATTAAGCTAGATTAAAGTGGGCCTTGGATTCATGTCATGTTGAGCTCTAAATCAAATGTTAAAGACGATTTAGTGTGGATATATCAATTTGATCAGCTAGTTAAAATAATAATTATAAACTGATAATTGGTGCTCATTGAGCAAAGGTTTACAAATGAATCATAATGGATCACTTGGAGGTTTTCTCGTAGCTATTTCGGTATTAAATTTTGTCACAATATAGAATATTGAGCTACCTTAACGTGGGTGCTGGGTTCATGTCATTATGATCACTAAATCAAAAGTTACGGACGATTTAGTGCGGACATGTTAAGTTCATCGACTAGTTAAATTGAATATTTTAAACTGATCATTGGTGCTCTTTGAGAAAAGGTATATAAATTGAGCGTAATGCATTACATCCAGCAGTTTGGGATAGAGTGGATCACCTGGAGGCTTTATCATAGCTATTTCGGTCTTAAATTTAATCAAAACATAGAAAATTGAGCTAGCTTATTGTGTGCATTTGATTCATGCTATTCTGAACTCTAAATCAAAATTTACCAACGATTTAGTGCGTACATGTCAAGTTGATCGGCCAGTTAAAATGATAATTCTATACAGATCAGTGGTGCTTCTTGAGTAAAGGTTTCTAAATGAAGCATAATGCATGGCATCACGCTTTTCGGAATACATTGGATTACTTAGAGCCTTTGTCATAGCTCTTTCAATCCCAATTATTTTGACAATATTGAAAATTGAGCTACATTAACGTGGGCGTTGGATTCATGTCATTTTGAGCTCTAAATCAGATGTTAAAGATGATTTAGTGCGGATATGTCAAGTTTGTTAAAATAATAAATCGAAAATGATTATTGGTGCTCTTTGAGCAAAGGTTTACAAATGAAGCATAATGCATGACATCACGCAGTTTGGGTTAGATTGGATCACTTGGAGGCTTTTTTATAGCTATTTTGGTCCTAAATTTTGTCACAATATAGAATATTGAGCTAGTTTAACATGGGCGTTGGTTTCGTGTCTTTATGAACTCTAATCAAAAGTCACGGACGATTTAGTGTGGACATGTCAAGTTCATCGGCAAGTAAAAATGATCATTCCAAACTGATCATTGGTGCTCTTTGAGTAAAGGCTTACAATGAAGCATAATACATGTGATCATTCAGTTTCGGATACATTGGATTACTTTGAGGCTTTGTGGTAGCACTTTCAGCCTCAGTTATTATCACTATATTGAAAATTGAGATAGACTAACGTGGTCGTTGGATTCATGTCATTTTGAGCTCTAAATCAATTGTTAAAGACGACTTTATATGGACATGTCAAGTTGAACAGCTAGTAAAATCATGATTCTAAACTGATCATTGGTGGTCATTGACTAACGGTTTACAAATGAATCATAATGCATAGCATCACGTAATTTGGGATGGATTAGATTATTTGGAGGTTTTGTCGTAGCTATCTTGGTCTTAAATTTAATCACAATATAAAAACTGAGCTACTTTAACGTGGGCGTTTGATTCGTCTTATTCTGAACTCCAAATCAAAAGTTACGGATGATCACTACAAGAAAACAGCACATTTCCGACGGCCATATTCGTCGGAAAAACGTCGGTAAAACAGATTCGCGACTAATTTCCGACGAAAATAGTCCGTTAGGACTATTTTGTCGGAAAATAGAATCCGTCGGGAATTAATCAGTAATTTCCGACGGATTGGCGGTTACTTACGCCGTCGGAAACTTCCGACTGGTTTTCGATGGAATCCTTCCGTCGGAAAATACCGACGGATATTCGATGGTCCGCAGCCATCGGTAATTACCGATGAATAACCGAGGGACATTTTCCGATGACTTCGGCCAATTAATTGAAAAAACCAAATAATTGAAAAAATAAAATTTTTTTAAATATTTATATTAAATATTTTAAAAATATTGAATTCAAAAATTTTTTAAATATCAATATTTAAAAATAAATTAAATTTTTTTTTATTTTATTGAATTAAATTAATATTTGTAAAAAATTTTAAAATAATCATACAATTAATTAAAATAATAATATTAAACAATTATATTAAAATAGAAATCACAAAGGAGGGGCACGAGGAGAAGGAGGAGAAAAGAATGCTGGTGGAAATATTTATCATTTCTACAAAGCTTTTGAGATTATTCATCTCTATTTTCATAGCCGCCATTTCTTCTTTTAGTTGCTCATTTTCCTCGCTTCTACCTGCAGATGTTGCAGCACCGGTATCTGCAACTCTCTCGAGTCCTAGATGACAACCTTTTGAAAATGGTACTTCCTGTAAAATACAAAAATATTATTAGAAAATTTAATGAAAATTATTATAATATTAATTATATATTTTAAGAAAAAAAACTTACATCAAGAACGAGATGGTTAATCTCAGAACGAGGCAATTCGGCGACCGAAGATGAAGAACCAACTTGAGATTGCTGGGTTAAAATATCACTTTTTTTCTTTTTTACTTTTTCGATGATCTCACTAACAAGACCATCTTGAATACGACCAGTTTTTTTGTTCGTGTGGACGGTCTCGAGAAGTTGCAAGTGATCTGGAGGCGCTCCAATTTCTTGTGCCTAAAAAAAAATTCTAAATTAATAATTTTAAAATTTTTAAATAATAATAAATAATTAATATAATAATTAATTTACCAATTGATCGGCTCGTTTCAGAAAACTAGTCAATCCGGCATTGTGAATATAAATGCCTTTGCCTCGTCGGTCACTCTTTCGGTTTCCCGAATTAGTTTTCGAGATGACCTCAGCGCTGGAAGATTCCCAATAACGAATAAAGTCGTTCCAATCCGACTCATTCAACCCTCTTAGTTTATCTTTTCCCTTTTTCCATTTTTGTTTCCATTAGTTCATGTGGCGAGAAAATTGTACCACAACCTCTTTTTCGAAAGCTTCTTCCACCAATTTTGTGTTCATGTGATCCCATGTAAATTCTTGCTGTAAAATTTTAATTTATAACTATTTAAAAAATATTATTAAAAACTATTTAAAATATTTATATATTTAAAATTTAAATAACGTACCGCAAACGTCCTGAACCAAATCTGACATTCTTCGTACAGAATATCTCGAAATTTGGTATATGGTTTATTCAAAAGAGAATGAAGCATCTTTAATATAGATTTGCTTATTCCATTGTTTGAAATACCAAACCTACGAATTTTTTATTACAATCGTATTAAAATAATTATTTTAAATATAATTATAGAATAGTATAAAAATAATTATTTTAAATATAATTATAGAAAATTTAATTTACTATGTCGAGTTTCCTTGACGTCTCGGATCGAGAAATGTGAGAAGTTCACGACCAGGCTGCTGAACCAATTCTTCAATTGTCATTGGTTAGAAAGAATCATTTGTAGATTCTGGAACTCGAGTTGGTATAAAACTCGGAGTCGATGACTCACCATGTCTTTGGTAATCTTGTTATGACCTATAATTTTTTAATGTTTATAATATTTTTCTAAAAAGTAATTTTAATAATATTTAAATAAAAGTTTATTTAAAAAAACCTTGAAACCTTATTAACAAGTATTCGGTTAAGAAACCAAGCAACAAGAAAATGATGTTGTGATCAATACTTGAAATCTTCATCCAATCTATTTTTTTTATTGGATAATGATGACTGAAAGTTCTTTATATATAAGTAATCTAGTTGATTTTTTAAATAACTCTACAAACCACTTGCTGATGAAATGATTTTTTTATAAAAAACATATATATATATATATAACTATTTAAATAAATAAACTCAATTTTCATCAAGAATACTACATTTTATTACCACATTTAATCCAAATATTCACAATAAAGTGAAGCTAAAACCCAAAACTATTGGAAAAAAATCTTTGAAAATTCACCTATGAAAATCTCCTATTATTAAGCTATTTTACCAATTAGATTGATCCTTAACGGTGATTTGCGTCGATTTGTGGTGATTTACATAAATAATAAATAATTTTTTATTTTAAAAACATTTGGGTGCAAAAAGATTAAACATTATTTAAGAAGAAATTAAAGGAATAAAATAAAAGTTTTGTTTACCACCACGTAAACCATCATTAGGAGAATATTAACAAAGATCAAAATTCTTTTTCAAAAGTAACCCACTTTACACATAAGAAAATTTGAGCATTTCTAAATAACATATGCTTGGGGTTTAACAATTACATGTTTCAACAAAAAAAAAGCATCGACCAGCCAGCAATTCGGATGAACAGTGTACAACAACTTTGATGTTCTTCTTCTAATTTATACTAATCAATTTGAGTTATGCATTGCGAACTAATCTTTTTTTCCTAAAAAATTTACTTCCAGAGAGTGTAAACTTATTAACACCAAATAATTAGAATTTCTTGGTGAAGATACAAACATGTCACATATATGGCGACAGCATCGTGAAAGCATATATACATATAAAACTTACATGATTTGAAAGCATATAAACATTTGAAAGCATCGTCAAAGCATATAAACATTTGAAAGCATCGTCAAAGCATATAAACTTACATGATTTGCGTCGATTTGCGGTGATTTGCGGCGATTTGCAGCGACGTATGGCAAGATGCGAATAGGATGAGATCCAAAGGAGAGAAACGCGAGAGAGGAAGAAGAAGAAACGGCCGTAGGTTATATTAGATATTTCCGACGGTAATTTCCATCGGGAATCCATCGGCAATATAATAAATATTTTTGGCAAATCCCGCTTTTGGAATTATGTTTCCCTCCTAAAATTTTAAGCCGTCGGAAATCCGTCGGGATTCAGTCGATAAACTTAAAACATGTGCATGCTCGACAAATGGTTTGCACAAGTTGCAATTGATGGTGTTCCGACGGATTTCCGACGGATTCACAAAAGTCATCGGCAATCCGTCGGTTAAGTATATCAATATTACAAAAAATTATTATATTATTAAAAAGTTTTGTCAATTCCGACAGCTTTCCGACGGAAAGACAAATGCCGTCGGATAGCCGTCGGTTATGTATATCAATATTTCGAAATATTTACAGATTATTAAAAAGTTTATGTTCTTTCCGACAGATTTCCGATGGAATTATAAAAGCCGTCGGAACGCCGTCGCTGGTTTTAAAAAAGTTTTTGTTCATTCTGACGGCTACATATATCAATATTTCGAAAACAATATTTATATATTATAAAAAAAGTTTTGGTTTATTTTGTATATAACAAAATGCATTAAAAATAACATGACTTTTTTCAATATTCTGTGTAAGCATTTATGAACATATGGAAATAAAATATGGAAAGAAAAATATTAAATCTGGATTTGAATCTGAATTTAGAAAAGATAATTTATATATAATTAAAGTATAGAAAAAAATCTTATTATCACAAATTTAATCTGAATCAGATGAATATTCCGAATTAGCTGAATTTTGGTCGTCAAACTCGCCAATCTCTTCTTCTGAATCTTGAAACACGTTGTAATCTTCGTTCGTGGTCTCATCAACAACAAGGTTAACTTCAAGAGAAGTGTCTATGAAACCTAAGTTACCAATTGTGCTATGTTGCATAGGCTCTTGTTCGGTAATACCACATACCATTCCTCTAGGATGTATTGAGGTCACTGTAATCCAAGGATCTTGCTTGTTTCTCACACGAGGATATCGAATGTAACAAACCTGGTCCGATGTCGCTTGTGATGCTTGTGATGCAAGTATAAAAGGATAATATTTTCGATGTCGCTTACGAGAGTGGACAGATGTAACACCGAATTCGTCTTTACGTTGACCCATGACAGGGTCATACCAGTCACAATAGAACATAATACACCTCAAATCAATCATTCGTGGATAGTGAACTTCTAATATTTCACGAAGAATACCATTGTATACAATTTCTCCCGTTTGAGATGATACACCATAATTACAAGTTGTTTGTGAGTTTCCTTCACGATGACTCTTAAAAGCATATCCACGAGTGCACTACATTGGATAAGATTTTGCAGTAAATATAGGATCATTAACCAACTCAACTAACCACGTGGGAAGCGTTATATCCCTAGAAGGACCTATAGTAACCTACAAAATAATAGAATTTAGTAAATTATAAATATATATATATATATAGATATATAGTAAACTATTATTGAAAATTACATAATTGTGGTAACACTAACATAAAAATGCAACCATTTTGCAAATCGCCTTTTTTAAGTTCGGCCAACTCATTCTCGCTGTAATCTGAATAATGAACACGTATTTGTTCCATGTATATCCTGTTAATTATAAAAAAATAAATTAACAATAAATTTTAAGAATAACTAAAAACAAAATTAAATTGAATGTACCTTTCATATTCCAAAACGTCATCGCAATTTGTCAAAATATACAAATGCAAGTGATTGTGTTCCTCCTCTGATAGGCGTCGCATCTTCCCTTTTGCATTTAAACGTCCAATTTGTGCAAATATTTCTGGCACATACACTGGATAGCATGGTTTTTCTCCTCCATCATCATGTCGTGAAGGTCGTCTATTTTTTGTTTGCACTTGCGATGGAAAATAGTAGCTAGCAAAGTTAGATGTTTCTTCATTAATATTTTGTGCGACGATTGAACCTTCAACCCTGCAAGATTTTTAACTTTTTTCTTTAGGTGGAACATATATCTCTCAAAAGGATATCTGTACTGAACAGGTCCTCCAAGGGCTGCTTCTCTAGGGAAGTGAATAGGAAGATGCTCCATAACATCAAAAAATGCTGGTGGAAATATTTTCTCCAGGTTACAAATGAGAACCGGTATTTTTTCCTCCAAATTTCGGATATCGTCTACAGTAAGTGATTTTGTACATAAATCTTGGAAAAAAACACCAATCCCTACATAAAAAATATATTTTAATATCATATAATATATGAAAATATTATTATTTCTATATAAAATAATATAAACGTCGTACCTGCAATTGCTCCGTGGACGTTTTTAGGCAGTAGATCGCTAAAGGCAAATGGGAATAATCTTTGCATGACAACATGACAATCATGATTTTTCATCCCTGAAAATTTACCTTCAATAGTATCGACACAATTACGAAGATTAGATGCATATCCATCTGGAAATTTGACATTATGCTTAATCCAGTCAAAGAATTCATCTTTTGCATGCGCATCCAACCGGAATGCGGGAGACAATGATTTTCCATTTGACATTACATGTAGTTCCTTCCGGGAACAAATATCCGGCAAATCCAATCTAGCTTTCAAATTATCTTTTGTTTTTCCTTGCACATTTAGAACGGTATTCATTATGTTGTCAAAAAAATTTTTCTCAATATGCATAACATCTAGATTATGGTGCAACAATGGTCCTTCCAATATGGTAAATGCCAAAAATGCTCTTCTTGTGCCAATTATGGTATTCACCACAACCATCAACAGGGTAATGTCCGTTACCTCCACAAGAAGCCGTTCTCTCAGCACCAAAATCTCTAAGTTGAGTCAACATATAATTCCCGTCAAGAATAGGAGGTGGAGCATCAAAATTTTTTTTGTTTTTCCTAAACAATGTCGTGCTCCGGCGATATGGATGATCTTGTGGTAGAAATCGACGATGACAATCGAACCAACTAGTCTTTCGTCCGTGTTTAGTTGGAACGCATCAGTATTATCTTGACAATATGGGCATGCTAATCTTCCATGCGTCGACCATCCTGATAACATACCATATGCTGGAAAATCACTTATCGTCCATATAAGTACAGCTCGCATCAAGAAGTTCTGTTGGTTGGAAACATTGAATGCTTCGACACCATTTTTCCATAATATTTTTAACTCATGAATTAGTGGCTGCAAGAAAATATCAAGCGATCGCTTAGGATGCTCTGGGCCGGGGACGAGAATTGTTAGAAATAAAAACTCTCGTTTCATGAACAAAGAAGGAGGCAAATTATAAGGTGTAACGATAACTGGCCACAACGAGTATTGCCTCCCATGCTTCCCAAAAGGGTTGAATCCATCTGTAGATAACCTGAGGTATACGTTTCTAGGCTCATATGCAAAACTAGGATAAACCTGTTGAAAATGTTTCCATGCTTCTGCATCCGAGGGATACACAATTTCTCCATTCGAATTATGTTCTGCATGCCATCTCATAGGTTTAGCCGTGTGTTCAGATTGATATAACCTCTTTAACCTCTCTGTTAATGGCAAATACCACATCCGTTATTGACATAGGAAAATCAAATAAGACCTATCTTGACCTACAAGGCAAGTGTGAGCATGAAAATTCAGTTTGAATAACAAGGGAAATGAAAAAGGATGGGTTATTATTAACCACATGGTTGAAATGGTTAAATAGCTACCTTGGGAGAAGAATCA
>JAEVFF010000195.1:29709-63298 GCA_018901945.1 Pugionium dolabratum | reverse complement strand
CTTTAATCAATGAGCCCCAGTGATCAGTTTAGAATGATTATTTTAACTGGCCGATCAACTTGACATTTCCGCACTAAATCGTCCATAACTTTTGATTTATAGCTCAGAATGACATGAATCCAATGCCCAGGTTATGCTAACTCAATTTTCTATAATGTGAGAAAATTTCAGACTCAAATAAATACAACAAAGCCTCCTCGTAATCCAATCTATCCAAAACTTTATGATGCCATGTATTATGCTTCACTTATAAGCCTTTACTCAATGAGCACCAGAGATCAGCTTAGAATGATCATTTGAACTGGCCAATCAACTTGAAATGTCCACACTAATTCGTCCATAACTTTTGATTTAGAGCTTAGAATGACATGAATCCAACGCCCACGTTATGCTAGCTCAATTCTCTATAATATGAAAAAATTTCAAAATCAAATAGATACGCAAAGCTTCCAACTAATCCAATCTATCCCATATTGCGTGATACCATGCATTATAATTCATTTACTAGCTTTTACTCAATGACAGCCATTGATCCATTTAGAATGTTAATTTTAGCTAGCCGATCAACTTGACATGTCAAAAGTAAATCATCCTTCACTTTAGATTAAGTGCTCAGAATTACACGAATCCAACACCCATGTTCAACTAGCTCAAATTTCTATATTGTGACAAAATTTAGGAATGAAATGGATACGAAAAAAGCCTCCAAGTAATCCAATATATCCCAAACTCCATGATGCCATGCATTATGCTTCACTTATGAGGTTTTAATCAATGAGCACCAATGATTAGTTTAGAATGATCATAATAACTTGCTGATCAACTGGACACGTCCGCACTAAATCGTCCACTACAAGAAAACACCGTATTTCCGACGGCTGTATCCGTCGGAAATATGTCGGCAAAATGGTTTCTCGACTTCTTTCCGATGAAAATAGTCCGTCGGGACTATTTCGTCGGAAATGCGCTGCCGTCGGGAAGGTATCGATAATTTCCAACGGATTAGCGATTAACTGTGTCATCGGAAAATTCCGACGGATGTTCGATGACATCCGTCCGTCGGAATTAACCGACGGATCTGCGATGGTCCGGATACATCGGAAAATGCCGACGAATTTTCGAGGGCATTTTCCGATGACTTGTGCCGTTGGAAATATTGTACCAACACATTTCCGACGGCTTGTTGCGTCGGGAATTTCCGACGACAGTAGCCGTCGGAAACACGAAAAATTGAAAAAATAAAAAAATTAATTTTTTTAATATAATTAAATATTTTAAAATTATAAATATTAAAAAAATTAAATTTTTTATTTTTTTAATATTAAAATTAATATTATTAAAAATAATCATACAATTAATAAAAATAATATTATAAATATTAATATTATTAAATATTTATTTTAAATTACAAATTACAAAGGAGGAGCAGGAGGAGAAGGAGGAGAAAAAAAGTCATCAGGCAATTTATTTTTTATCATTTCTACAAAGTTTTTGAGATTATTCATCTCTATTTTCATGGACGCCATTTCTTCTTTTAACTGTTCATTTTCCTCGTTTCTAACTGCAGATGTTGCGCCACCAGTATCTGCAACTCTCCCGAGTCCTGGATGACGACCCTTTGAAAATGGTACTTCCTGTAAAAATAAGAAATATTATTAAAAAATTTAATAAAAATTATTATAATATTAATTATATATATTTTTTAAAAAAAACTTACATCAAGAACGAGACGGTTAATCTCAGAACGCGGCAATTCAGCGACCGAAGATGAAGAACCAACTTGAGATTGCTGGGTTAGAATATCACTTTTTTTCTTTTTTACTTTTTCGATGATCTCACTAACGAGACCATCTTGGATACGACCAGTCTTTTTGTTTGTGTGGACGGCCTCGAGAAGTTGCAAGTGATCTGGAGGCGCTCCAATTTCTTGTGCCTAAAAATAAAAAAATTCTAAATTAATAATTTAAAAACTTTTAAATAATAATAAATAATTAATATAATAATTAATTTACCAATTGATCGGCTCGTCTGAGAAAACTAGTCGATCCGGCATTGTGAATATAAATGCCTTTGCCTCCTCGGTCGCTCTTCCGGTTTCCCGAATTAGTTTTCGAGATAACCTCAGCGGTGGAAGATTCCCAATAACGAATAAAGTCGTTCCAAACCGACTCATTCAACCCTCTTGGTTTATCTTTTCCCTTTTTCCATTTTTGTTTCCATTCGTTCATATGGCGGGAAAATTGTATTGCAGCCTCTTTTTCGAAAGCATCTTCCACCAATTTTGTGTTCATGGGATCCCATGTAAATTCTTGCTGCGAAATTTTAATATATATTACTAAAAAATTATTATTAAAAAATATTTAAAATAATTATATATTTAAAATTTAAATAACGTACCGCAAACGTCCTGAACCAAATCTGACGTTCTTCGTACGGAATATCTCGAAATTTGGTATATGATTTATTCAAAAGAGAATGAAGCATCTTTAATATAGATTTGCTTATTCCATTGTTTGAAATACCAAACCTACGAATTTTTATTACAATAGTATTAAAATAATTATTTTAAATATAATTATAGAAAATTTATTTTACCATGTCGAGTTTCCTTGACGTCTCGGATCGAGAAATGTGAGAAGTTCACGACCAGGCTGCTGAACCAATTCTTCAATTGTCATTGGTCGGAAAGAATCATTTGCAGATTCTGGAACTTGAGTTGGTATAAAACTCGGAGTCGATGACTCACCACGTCTTTGGTAATCTTGATACGACCTATAATTTTTTAATGTTTATAATATTTTTATAAAAAAGTAATTTTAATAATATTTAAATAAAAGTTGATTTAAAAAAACAGTGTAATAAGCTATATATATAATATATATATTTGCAAATGAAATATAAGTTTGATAGTTTCGCATAAATAATAAGTCAGTTGAAATGTTATTGTATTTCTATTTAATATATTATGGGTTATCTTCATTTTGTCTATTATCAGACAAGTGAAGATCGGTCTTGTTACTTGTTCGATGTTTGTATACTTAAGCGAATAAATAATCTTTTTCAATTTTAGATACAAAGAAAAGCCCTATCGGAAATGAATATAAACACAAAATACTGAGGAATCAAACATCTCAAGCAGACGCCTATTTGCATACCCTAAAAATCAATTGATGAACATTTTTTTCCTGGAAATGGTAGAAATAATCTGTTTGGATGCTAAGAATGGCGGATAGAAATTATACTGGGAAACTTTTTTTGGAAACTTATTTGCGAAAATGACGAATCGAATCTGTCATTTTCTGAAACTAATTTCTTGGAAAAATATCGATCTGGTTTTTCTCACAATCGCTCTACAAAAGAAAAACAAGCGATTCTCTGATTCATTTTTCTCGAGAAAATCAACTGAAAATAGAGGATATTTTCCTCAAAAACAAGCGATTCTCTGTTAAGACGTTTTAGATAAAATAACAAACACACTCATTTATATCTATGAGCCATATCCCTATCTTTTATCACACAGAAATTTGCTTCACTTACTGAGATACTAACAGCTGTAATTACCAACAGATTTGCTTACAGAAGAGGCTTTACTTACAAAAAAGATAATTAGACATCTCAAACTTACATGGACGCGAATAGGCGGCGACGAGGAGAAAAACGGCGGCGAGGAGCAACGGCGACGAGGAGGAATCGGCGATTTGTTAATGGCGACGAGGAGGAAATTTGAAGGTAACGCGAAACGGCGAGAGAGGGAGGAGAAGAAGAAGTCGTAGGTTATAATCGATATTTCCGACGGACGATTCCATCGGAAATCCGTCGGTAACTCAATTAATTTTCGCGAAACCCCGCGTTTTTAATTTCATTTACCGCTAAAGTTCGTCGGAAATCCGTCGGTTTATTTATAATGCCTTGCATGATTGACACGTGGTCTGCCCACGTTGCAAACGATTTCCGATGGAATTACAATGGCCGTCGGAAATCCGTCGGGTAGTATAGTAAATATTCAAAAAATGATTTTAATTATAAAATTATCGACGGCTTCCCGATGGAAATACTAAAGCCGTTGGGAAGCCGTCGGTAATGTTAATCAATATTTCAAAAAACTATTTAATTTAAAAAGTTACAAAATATATATAAATTTATTTTTAAAAAAGCACTTTTAATTTATAATATTGTGAAATGTTTGTGCACATAGATTTAAAAATAAAATCATAAATATTTATTTACAATATTTAAAATTAAAATCATAAATATCAAAACAAATTAATCACAAATTTCATCTGAATCTGATGAATATTCTGAATTAGCTGAATTTTGGTCGTCAAACTCGCCAATCTCTTCTTCTGAATCTTGAAACACGTTGTAATCTTTGTTCGTGGTATCATCAACAACAAGGTTAACTTCAAGAGAAGTGTCTATGGAACCTAAGTTACCAATTGTGCTTTGTTGCATAGGCTCTTGTTCGGTAATGCCACATACCATTCCTCTAGGATGTATTGAGGTCACTGTAATCCAAGGATCTTGCTTGTTTCTCACACGAGGATATCGAATGTAACAAACCTGGTCCGCTTGTGATGCAAGTATAAAAGGATCATATTTTCGATGTCGCTTACGAGAGTGGACAGATGTAACACCGAATTCGTCTTCACGTTGACCCATGATAGGGTCATACCAGTCACAATAGAACACAATACACCTCAAATCAATCATTCCTGGATAGTGAACTTCTAATATTTCACGAAGAATACCATTGTATACAATTTCTCCCGATTGAGATGATACACCATAATTACAAGTTGTTTGTGAGTTTCCTTCGCGATGACTCTTAAAAGCATAACCACGAGTGCAGTACATTGGATAAGATTTTGCAGTAAATGTAGGACCACTCACCAACTCAACTAACCACGTGGGAAACGTTATGCCCCTAGAAGGACCTGTAGTAACCTACAAAATAATAGAATGTATTAAATTATAAATATATATATATATATATAGTAAACTATTATTGAAAATTATGTAATTAATTGTGGTAACACTAACATAAAAATGCAACCATTTTGCAAATTCGCTTTTTTTAAGTTCGGCCAACTCATTCTCGCTGTAATCTGAATAATGAACACGTATTTGTTCCATGTATATCCTGTTAATTATAAAAAAATAAATTAACAATAAATTATAATAATAACTAAAAACAAAATTAAATTGAATGTACCTTTCATATTCCAAAACGTCATCGCAATTTGTCAAAATATACAAATGCAAGTGATTGTGTTCCTCCTCTGATAGGCGTCGCATCTTCCCTTTTCCACTTAAACGTCCAATTTGTGCAAATATTTCTGGCACATACACTGGATAGCTTGGTTTTTCTCCTCCTTCATCATGTCGTGAAGGCCGTCTATTTTTTGTTTGCACTTGCGATGGAAAATAGTAGCTAGCAAAGTTAGATGTTTCTTCATTAATACTTTGTGCGACGATTGAACCTTCAACCCTCGCAAGATTTTTAACTTTTTTCTTTAGGTGGAACATATATCTCTCAAAAGGATACATCCATCTGTACTGAACAGGTCCTCCAAGGGCTGCTTCTCTAGGGAGGTGAATAGGAAGATGCTCCATAACATCAAAAAAGGCTGGTGGAAATATTTTCTCCAGGTTACAAATGAGAACTGGTATTTTTCCCTCCAAATTTCGGATATCGTCTATAGTAAGTGATCTTGTACATAAATCTCGGAAAAAAGTACCAATCCCTACATAAAAAATATATTTTAATATTATATAATATATGAAAATATTATTATATATATATAATAATGTAAATTTAACGTCGTACCTGCAATTGCTCCGTGGACGTTTTTAGGCAGTAGATCGCTAAAGGCAAATGGTAATAATCTTTGCATGACAACATGACAATCATGACTTTTCATCCCTGAAAATTTACCTTCAATAGTATCGACACAATTACGAAGATTAGATGCATATCCATCTGGAAATTTGACACTATGCTTAATCCAGTCAAAGAATTCATCTTTTGCATGCGCATCTAACCGGAATGCGGGAGACAATGATTTTCCATTTGACATTACATGTAGTTCCTTCCGGGAAACAAATATCCGGCAAATCCAATCTAGCTTTCAAATTATCTTTTGTTTTTCCTTGCACATTTAGAACGGTATTCATTATGTTGTCGAAAAAATTCTTCTCAATGTGCATAACATCTAGATTATTTAGAGCTTAGAATGACATGACTCCAACGCCCACGTTACTCTAGCTCAATTTTCTATATTGTAACAAAATTTCAAACTCAAATAGATACGAGAAAGCCTCCAAGTAATCCAATCTATCCCAAATCCATGATGCCATGCATTATGCTTCACTTATAAGCCTTTACTCAAAGAGCACCAGCGATCAGCTTAGAATGATCATTTGAAATGGCCAATCAACTTGACATGTCCACACTAATTCGTCTATAAGTTTTGATTTAGAGCTTAGAATGACATGAATCAAACGTCCACAACATGCTAGCTCAATTTTCTATAATATGAAAAAATATTGAAATCAAATAGATACGCAAAACTTCTAAGTAATCCAATCTATCCCAAATTGCGTGGTACCATGCATTATAATTCATTTATTAGCTTTTACTCAATGAGAACCATTGATCCATTTAGAATGATCATTTTAGCTAGCGGATCAATTTGACATGTCAAAAGTAAATCATCCGTCACTTTAGATTTAGAGCTAAAAATGACAAGAATCCAACGCCCATGTTAAACTAGGTCAATTTTCTATAATTTCACAAAATTTAGGAATGAAATAGATACGAAGAAGCCTCCAAGTAATCCAGTATATCCCAAACTGAATGATGCCATGCATTATGCTTCACTTATGAGATTTTAATCAATGAGCACCAATGATCAGTTTGGAATAATCATTTCTATGCCGATCAACTGGACATTTCCGCACTAAATCGTCCATAACTTTTGATTCAGAGCTGAGAATGACACGAATCCAATACCCATGTTAAACTAGCTCAATTTTCTATATTATGAAAAAATTTATGAATGAAATAGATACAAAAAAGCATCTAAGTAATCCAATATATCCCAAACTCTATGATGCCATGTATTATGCTTCACTTTTGAGGTTTTAACAATGAGCCCCAATGATCAGTTTAGAATGATCATTTTAACTGGTCGATCAATGTGACATGTCTGCACTAAATCGTCCATAACTTTTTATTTATAGATCAAAATGACATGAATCCAACGCCCAGGTTATGCTAGCTCAATTCTCTACAATTTGACAATATTTTACACTCATATAAATATGACAAAGCCTCAAAGTAATCCAATATATCCCAAACTGCGTGATGCCAAACATTATGCTTCACTTATAAGCCTTTAGTCAATGAGCACCAGTGATCAGCTTAGAATGATCATTTGAACTGACCAATCACCTTGACATGTCCACACTAATTTGTCCGTAACTTTTGATTTAGAGCTTAGAATGCCATGAATCCAATGCCCACGTTATGCTAGCTCAATTTTCTATAATATGAAAAAAATGTCAAAATCAAATAGATACGCAAACCTTCCTAGTAATCCAATCTATCTCATATTGCGTGATACCATGCATTATAATTCATTTATTGGCTTTTACTCAATGAGAACCATTGAACTGTTTACAATGATAATTTTAGCTAGCCGATCAACTTGACATGTCAAAAGTAAATCATCCTTCACTTTAGATTTAGAACTCAGAATGACACGAATCCAACACCCATAATAAACTAGCTCAATTTTCTATATTGTGACAAAATTTAGGAATGAAATAGATACGAAAAAGCCTCCAAGTAATCCAATATATCCCAAACTCCATGATGCCATGCATTATGCTTCACTTATGAGGTTTTAATCAATGAGCACCAATGATCAGTTTAGAATGATCATTATAACGGGCCGATCAACTGGACATATCCGCACTAAATCGTCCATAATTTTTTATTTAGAGCTCAGAATGACATGACTCCAACGCCAATATTATGCTATCTCAATTTTCTATATTGTAAGAAAATTTCAGACTCAAATAGATACGATAAAGCCTCCAAGTAATCCAATCTATCCCAAACTGCATGATGCCATGCATTATGGTTCACTTATGAGGTTTTAATCAATGAGCCCCAGTTATCTGTTTAGAATGATCAATTTAACTGGCCGATCAACTTGACATGTCCGCACTAAATCGTCCGTAACTTTTGATTTAGAGCTTATAATGACATGAATCCAACACATACGTTATGCTAGCCCAACTTTCTATGCTATGAAAAGGTTTCAGACTCAAATAAATACGACAAAGCCTCCAAAAATTCCAATCTATCCCAAGCTGCGTGATGCCATGCATTATGCTTCACTTATAAGCCTTTACTCAATGAGATTCATCGATTAGATTAGGATGATCATTTGAACTCGCCAATCAACTTGACATGTCCACACTAATTCATCCGTAACTTTTGATTTAGAGCTTAGAATGACAAGAATCCAACGTCTATCCTAAGCTAGCTCAATTTTCTATATAGTGACAAAATTTCAAAATCAAATAGATACGCAAAGCTTCCAAGTAATTCAATCTTTCCAAACTGCGTGATGCCAGGCGTTATAATTCATTTATTAGCCTTTGCTCAATGAGAACCATTGATCCATTTAGAATGATCATTTTAGCTAGCCGATCAACTTGACATGTTAACACTAAATCATCCGTCACTTCAGATTTAGAGCTCAGAATTACACGAATCCAATGACCATGTTAATCTAGCTCAGTTTTCTATATTGTGACAAAATGTACGAATGAAATAGATACGACAAAGCCTCCAAGTAATCTAATCTATCCCAAACTGCGTGATTCCATGCATTATGCTTCACTTATGAGGTTTTAATCAATGAGCCCCAATGATCCGTTTATAATGATAATTTTAACTGGCCAATCAACTGGACATGTCCGCACTAAATCATCCATTACTTTTGATTTAGAGCTCAGAATGACATGAATCCAACACCCACGCTATGCTAGCTCAATTTTCTATATTGTGACAAAATTTAGTTATGAAATAGATACGACAAAACCTCCAAGTAATCCAATCTATCCCAATCTGCGTGATGCCATGCATTATGCGTCACTTACGAGGTTTTAATCAATGAGCCCAAATGAGCCCTTATGATCAGTTTAGAATGATCATTTTAACTGGCCGATCAACTTGACATGTTCGCACTAAATAGTCCATATGTTTTGATTTAAAGCTCAAAATAACATGAATCCAACGAACAGGTTATGCTAGCTCAATTTTCTATAATGTGACAAAATTTCTGACTCAAATAGATACAACAAAGCCTCCAAGTAATCCAATCTATCCCAAACTGTGTGATGCCAAACATTATGCTTCATTTATTAGCCTTTACTCAATGAGCACCATTGATCATCTTAGAATGATCATTTGAACTTGCTAATCAACTTGACATGTCCACACTAATTCGTCCGTAATTTTTGATTTAGAGCTTAGAATGACATGAATCCAACTCCCACGTTATGCTAGCTCAATTTTCTATAACAAGATAAAATTTTAAAATCAAATAAATACGCAAATTGCGAGTAATCCAATCTATCCCAAATTGTGTGATACCATGCATTATAATTCATTTATTACCTTCTACTCAATGAGAACCATTGATCTGTTTAGAATGATTATTTTAGCTAGCCGATGAACTTGACATGTCAAACGTAAATTATCCGTCACTTTAGATTTAGAGCTCAGAATGACAAGAATCCAACGCCCATGTTAAAGTAGCTCAATTTTCTATATTGTGACAAAATTTAGGAATGAAATAGATACGAAAAAGCCTCCAAGTAAATCCAATATATCCCAAACTACATGATACCATGCATTATGCTTCACTTATGAGGTTTTAATCAATGAGCACCAATGATCAGTTTAGAATGATCATTTTAACTGGCCGATCAACTAGACATGTCCGGACTAAATCGCCCATAACTTTTGATTTAGAGCTCAGAATGACATGAATCCAACACCAACGTTATGCTAGCTCAATTTTCTATACTGTGACAAAATTTAGGAATGGAATAGATACAACAAAGCCTCCAAGTAGTCCAATCTATCCCAAACTGCGTGATACCATGCATTATGCTTCACTTATGAGGTTTTAATCAGTGAGCCCCAATGATCAGTTTGGAATGATCATTTTAACTAGTCGATCAACTTGACATGTCCGCAATAAATTGTCCATCACTTTTTGATTTATAGCTTAGAATGACATGACTCCAACGCCCAGGTTATGCTTGTTCAATTTTCTATAATGTGACAATTTCAGACTCAAATAAATACGACAAAGCCACCAAGTAATCCAATCTATCTCAAATTGCGTGAATGCCATGCATTATGCTTCATTATAAGCCTTTACTCAATGAGCACCAGTGATCATCTTAGAATGATCATTTGAACTGGCCAATCAACTTGACATGTCCACACTTATTCGTCCGTAACTTTTGATTTAGAGCTTAGAATGACATGAATCCAACGCCCACTTTATGCTAGCTAAATTTTCTATAATATGAAAAAATTTCAAAATCAAATAGATACGTAAAGCTTCGAAGTAAAATCAATTATAATGTGTGATACCATACATTATAATTCATTTATTAGCTTATACTCAATGAGAACCATTGGTCCGTTTTGAATGATCATTTTAGCTAGCCGATCAACTTGACATGTCAAAAGTAAATCATCCGTCACTTTAGATTTAGAGCTCAAAATGACACGAATCCAACGCCCATGTTAAACTAGCTCAATTTTCTATATTGTGATCAAATTTAGGAATGAAATAGATACGAAAAAGGCTCCATGTAATCCAATATATCCCAAATTGCATGATGCCATGCACTATGCTTCACTTATGAGGTTTTAATCAATGAGAACCAGTGATCAGTTTAGAATGATAATTATAACTGGCCGATCAAGTGGACATGTCCGCACTAAATCATGAATAACTTTTGATTTAGAGCTCTGAATGACATGACTCCAATGCCCACATTATGCTAGCTCAATTTTCTATATTATGACAAAATTTCAGACTCAAATAGATACGACAAAGTCTCCAAGTAATCCAATCTATCCCAAAGTGCGTGATGCCATGCATTATGCTTGACTTATGATGTTTTAATCAATGAGCCCCACTGATCAGTTTAGAATAATCAATTTAACTGCCGATCAACTTGACTTGCCCGCACTAAATCGTCTGTAACTTTTGATTTAGAGCTCATAATGACATGAATCCAACACCCACGTTATGCTAGCTAAATTTTCTATGCTGTGAAAAAGTTTTAGACTCAAATAAATACGACAAAACCTCCAAGTAATCCAATATATCCCGAACTGCGTGATGCCATGCATTATGCATCACTTATAAGCATTTACTCAATGAGATTCTTCGATCAGCTTAGAATGATTATTTGAAGTGGCCAATCGACTTGACATGTCCACACTAATTCATCCGTAACTTTTGATTTAGAGCTTAGAAGGACATGAATCCAACGCCCATGTTAATCTAGCTCAATTTTCTATAACGTGACAAAATTTCAAAATCAAATAGATACGCAGAGCTATGCATTATAATTAATTTATTAGCCTTTACTCAATGAGAACCATTGATCAATTTAGAATGATCATTTTAGCTATCCGATCAACTTGACATGTCAACACTAAATCGTCCGTCACTTCAGATTTAGAGCTCAGAATGACACAAATCCAACGGATAGGTTAAGCTAGCTCCGTTTTCTATATTGTGACAAAATTTAGCAATGAAATAGATACTGCAAATCCTCCAAGTAATCAAATCTATCCAAAACTGCGTGATATCATGCACTGTGCTTCACTTATGAGGTTTTAATCAATGAGCCCCAATGATCATTTTAGAATGATCATTTTTACTACCGATCAACTGGACATGTCCCCAATTAATCGTCCATAACGTTTGATTTAGAGCTTAGAATGACATGAATCCAACGCCCACGTTATACTATCTCAATATTCTATATTGTGACAAAATTTAGTTATGAAATAGATATGACAAAAACTCCAAGTAGTCCAATCTATCCCAAACAGTGTGATGCCATGCATTATGCTTCACTTTTGAGGTTTTAATCAATGACCCCCAATGATCAGTTTAGAATAATCATTTTAACTAGCCGATCAACTTGACATGTCCCTACTAAATAGTCCATACCTTTTTATTTAGAGCTCAGAATTACATGAATCCAACGCCCAGGATATGCTAGCTCAATTTTATATAATGTGTCAAAATTTCAGACTCAAAAAGATACGACAAAGCCTCCAAGTAATCCAATATATCCCAAACTGTGTGATGGCATTATGCTTCACTTATAATCCTTAACTCAATGAGCACAAGTGATCAACTTAGAATGATCATTTGAACTGGCCAATCAACTTGAAATGTCCACACTAATTCGTCCGTAACCTTTTATTTAGAGCTTAGAATGACATGAATACAACACCCACGTTATGCGAACTCAATTTTCTATACTATGAAAATTTTTCGAATCAAATAGATACGACAAAGCTTCCAAGTAATCCAATATATCACAAATTGTGTGATGCCATGCATTATGCTTCACTTATAAGCCTTAAATCAATGAGCACCAGTTATCAGCTTAAAATGATCATTTGAACTGGCCAATCAACTTGACATGTCCATACTAATTCCTCTGTAACTTTTGATTTAGAGCTTAGATTGACATGGATCCAACGCCCACGTTATGCTATCTCAATTTTCTATAATATGAAAAAATTTCAATATCAGATAGATACGCAAAGCTTCCAACTAATCCAATCTATCGCAAATTGTTTGATACCATGCATTATAATTCATTTATTAGTTTTTACTCAATGTGAAGCATTGATCCGTTTAGAATTATCATTTTAGCTAGGCGATCAACTTGACATGTCAAAAGTAAATCATCCGTCACTTTACATTTAGAGCTCAGAATGACACGAATCCAACGTCCATGTTAAACTCGCTCAATTTTCTATATTGTGACAAAATTTAGGAATGAATTAGATACGACAAAGCCTCCAAGTAATCCAATATTTCCCAAACTGCATGATGTCATGCATTATGCTTCACTTATGAGGTTTTAATCAATGAGCACCAATGATTAGTTTAGAATGATCATTTTAACTGGCCGATCAGTTGGATATGTCCGCACTAAATCGTCCATAACTTTTGATTTAGAGCTCATTATGACATGAATCCAACGCCCAGAATATGCTAGCTCAATTTTATATAATGTGATAAAATTTAGGAATGAAATAAATACAACAAAGCCTCCAAGTAATCCAATCTATCCTAAACTGCGTGATGGTATTATGCTTCATTTATAAGCCTTTACTCAATGAGCACCAGTGATCAGCTTAGAATGATCATTTGAACTGGCCAAAAAACTTGACATGTCCACACTAATTCGTCCGTAACTTTTGATTTAGAGCTTAGAATGACAAGAATCCAACGCCCACATTATGCTAGCTCAATTTTCTATACTATGAAAAAATTTCAAAATCAAATTGATACGACAAAGCTTCCAAGTAATCCATTATATCCCAAATTGCGTGATACCATGCATTATCATTCATTTACTAGACTTTACTCAATGAGAACCATTGATCCGTTTAGAATGATCATTTTAGCTAGCCGATCAACTTGACATGTCAACACTAAATCATCCGTCAGTTTAGATTAAGAGCTCAAAATGACACGAATCCAACGCACATGTTAAACTAGCTCAAATTTCTATATTGTGACAAAATTTAGAATTGAAATAGATACGAAAAAGTCTCCATGTAATCCAATATATCCCAAACTGCATGATGTCGTGCATTATGCTTCACTTATGAGGTTTTAATCAATGAGCACGAATGATCAGTTTAGATTGATCATTTTAACTGACCGATCCATTGGACATGTCCGCACTAAATCGTCCATAACTTTTAATTTAGAGCTCAGAATGACGTGAATCCAACGCCCACGTTATGCTAGCCCAATTTTCTATATTGTGAAAAAATATAGAAATGAAATAGATATGACAAAGCCTCCAATTAATCTTATCCATCCCAAATTGTGTGATGCCATGCATTATGCTTCACATATGAGGTTTTAAACAATGAGACCCAATGATCAGTGTAGAATGATCATTTTAATTGGCCGATCAACTTGACATGTCCGAACTTAATTGTCCATAACTTTTGATGTATAGCTCAGAATGACATGAATCCAACAGCCACGTTATGCTAGCTCAATTTTCAACAATGTGATGAAATTTCATACTCAAATAAATACGACAAAGCTTCCACATCCAATATATCCCAAACTGCGTGATACCATGCATTATGTTTCACTTATAAGCCATTACTCAATGAGCAGCACTGGTCAGCTTAGAATGATAATTTGAACTTGCCATTTAATTTGACAAGTCCACACTAATTCATCCGTAACATTTGATTTAGAGCTAAGAATGACATGAATCCAACGCCCACGTTATGCGAGCTCAATTTCCTGTAATATGAAAAAAAAATTCAAAATCAAATAGATACACAAAGCTTCCAAGTAATCCAATCTATCCCAAATTGCGTGATATCCTGCATAATAATTCATTTATTAGCTTTTACTCAATGAGAACCATTGATCCGTTTAGAATTATCACTTTAGCTAACAAATCAACTTGACATGTCAAAAGTAAATCATCCGTCACTTTAGATTTAGAGGTCCGAATGACACGAATCCAACGCCCATGTTAAACTCCCTCAATTTTCTATATTGTGACAAAATTTAGGAACGAAATATATACGAAAAAGGCTCGAAGTAATCCAATATATCCCAAACTGCATGATGTCATGCATTATGCTTCACTTACGAGGTTTTAATCAATGAGCACCACTGATCAGTTCATAATGATCATTTTAGCTGGCCGATCAACTGGACATGTCCGCACTAAATCGTCTATAACTTTTGATTTAGTGCTCAGAATGACATGAATCCAACCCCAAGGATATGCTAGCTCAATTTTATATAAAGTGACAAAATTTAGGAATGGAATAGACACGACAAAGCCTCCAACTAATCCAATCTATCCTGAACTGCATGATGGCATTATGCTTCACTTATAAGCCTTTACTCAATGAGAAGCAGTGATCAGCTTAGAATGATCATTTGAACTGGACAATCAACTTGACATGTCAAAGTAAAACATCAGTCACTTTAGATTTAGAGCTCAGAATGACACGAATCCAATGCCCACGTTAAACTTGCTCAATTTTATATATTGTGGCAAAATTTAGGAATGGAATAGATACGAAAAAGCCTCCAAATAATCCAATCTATCCCCAACTACGTGATGCCATGAACTATGCTTCACTAATGAGGTTTTAATCAATGAGCCCCAGTGATCAGTTTAGAATGATCATTTTAACTGGCCGATCAACTTGACATGTCCGCACTAAATCAACTTGATCGTCTGTAACTTTTGATTTAGAGCTCATAATGACATGAATCCAACATCCCCGTTATGCTAGCTCAATTTTTTATACTATGAAAAAATGTCAAAATCAAATAGATACGACAAGGCTTCGAAATAATCCAATCTATCATAAACTGCGTGATGCCATGGATTATAATTCATTTACTAGCCTTTCCTCAATGAGATTCATCGATCCATTTAGAATGATCATTTTAGCTTGTCGATCAACGTGATATGTCAACACTAAATCGTCCGTCAATTTATATTTCGAGCTCACATTGACACGAATCCAACACCCATGTTAAGCTAGCTCAATTTTCTATATTGTTACAAAATTTAGGAATGAAATCGATACGACAAAGGCTCCATGTAATACAATATATCCCAAACTGCATGATGCCAAACATTATGCTTCACTTAAGAGGTTTTAATCAATGAGAACCAATGATCAGTTTAGAATGATCATTTTAACTGGCCGATCAACTAGACATGTCCGCACTAAATCATCCATAACTTTTGATATAGAGTTGAGAATGACTTGAATCCAATGCCCACTTTATGCTAGCTCAATATTCTATATTTTGACAAAATTTCAGGCTCAAATAGATATGACAAAGTCTCCAAGTAATCCAATCTATCCCAAACTGCGTGATGCCATGCATTATGCTTCAGTTATAAGCCTTTACTCAATGAGCAACAGTGATCTGCTTAGAATGATCCTTTTAACTGGCCAATCAACTTGACATGTCCGCATTAAGTCGTTCGTAACTTTTGATTTAGAGCTCATAATGACATGAATCCAACGCCCACATTATGCTAGCTCAATTTTCTATACTACGACAAATTTTCAAAATCAAATAGATACGACAAAACTTCCAAGTGATCTAATTTATCCCAAATTGCATGATACCATGCATTATAATTCATTTATTAGCCTTTACTCAACGAGAACCATTGATCCGTTTAGAATGACCATTTTAGATAGCCGATCAACTTGACATGTCAACACTAAATCATCCGTCACTTTAGATTTAGAGCTCAGAATGACACGAATCCAATGCCCATGTTAAATTAGCTCAAGTTTATATATTGTGACAAAATTTAGGATTGAAATAGATACGAAAAAGTCTCCAAGTAATCCAATATATCCCAAACTGCATGATGTCGTGCATTATGCTTCACTTATGAGGTTTTAATCAATGAGCCCCAATGATCAGTTTAGATTGATCATTTTAACTGACCGATCAATTGGACATGTCCGCACTAAATCGTCCATAACTTTTGATTTAGAGATCAGAATGACATGAATCCAACGCCCACGTTATGCTAGCCCAAATTTCTATATTGTGACAAAATATAGGAATGAAATAGATATGTTAAAGCCTCCAATTAATCTTATCCATCCCAAATTGCGTGATGCCATGCATTATGCTTCTCATATGAGGTTTTAACAATGAGACCCAATGATCAGTGTAGAATGATCATTTTAATTGGCCGATCAACTTGACATGTCCGAACTTAATTGTCCATAACTTTTGATTTATAGCTTAGAATGACATGAATCCAACAGCCACGTTATGCTAGCTCAATTTTCAACAATGTGACGAAATTTCATACTCAAATAAATACGACAAAGCTTCCAAATCCAATATATCCCAAACTGCGTGATACCATGCATTATGTTTCACTTATAAGCCATTACTCAATGAGCAACACTGGTCAGCTTAGAATGATAATTTGAACTGGCCAATTAATTTGACAAGTCCACACTAATTTGTCCGTAACTTTTGATTTAGAGCTAAGAATGACATGAATCCAACGCCCACGTTATGCGAGCTCAATTTTCTGTAATATGAAAAAAAAATTCAAAATCAAATAGATACACAAAGCTTCCAAGTAATCCAATCTATCCCAAATTGCGTGATATNCCATGCATTATGCTTCACTTATGAGGTTTTAATCAATGAGCCCCAATGATCAGTTTTGAATTATCATTTTAACTGGCGGATCAACTTGACCTGTCTGCACTTAATTGTCCATAAATTTTTATTTATAGCTCAGAATGACATGAATCCAACACCCACGTTATGCTAGCTCAATTTTCAAAAAATGTGACAAAATTTCAGACTCAAACAAATACGACGAAACCTCCAAGTAATCCAATATATCCCAAACTGCGTGATACCATGCATTATGTTTCACTTATAAACCTTTACTCAATGAGCACCAGTGGTCAGCTTAGAATGATCATTTGAACTGTCTAATTAACTTGACATGTCCACACTGATTCGTCTATAACTTTTGATTTGGAGCTAAGAATGACATGAATCCAATGACCACAATATGCGAGCTCAATTTTCAGTAATATGATAAAAAATTCAAAATCAAATAGATACATAAAGCTTCCAAGTAATCTATTCTATCCCAAATTGTGTGATATCATGCATTATAATTCATTTAGTAGCTTTTACTCAGTGAGAACAATTGATCCGTTAGAATGATAACTTTAGCTAGCAAATCAACTTGACATGTCAAAAGTAAATAATCCGTCAAATTTAGATTTAGAGCTTAGAATGACACGAATCCAACGCCCCTGTTAAACTAGCTCAATTTTCTATATTGTGAGAAAATTTAGGAATGACATAGATACTAAAAATGCTCGAAGTAGTCCAATATATCCCAAACTGCATGATGTCATGCATTATGATTCACTTATGAGGTTTTAATCAATTTGCACCAATGATCAGTTTAGAATGATCATTTTAACTGGCCGATCAACTATAAATGTCCGCTCAAAATCATCCATCACTTTTGATTTAGAGCTCAGAATGACATGAATCCAATGCCCACGTTATGCTAGCTCAGTTTTCTATATAGTGACAAAATTTAGGAATGAAATAGATACGACAAAGCCTCCAAGTAATCCAATATATCCCAAACTGCATGATGCCATGCATTATGCTTCACTTATGAGGTTTTAATCAATGAGCGCCAATGATAAGTTTAGAATGATCATTTTAAGTGGCCGATCAACTTGACATGTCTGCACTAAATCGTCCATAACTTTTGATTTAGATCTCAGAATGACATGAATCCAACGCCCACGTTTTGCTAGCTCAATTTTCTATAGTGTGACAAAATTTCAGACTCAAATAAATACGACAAAGCCTCCAAAAAATCCAATCTCCCCCAAACTACGTGATGCCATGCATTATGCTTCACTTATAAGCTTTAACTCAATGAGAACCAGTTATCAGCTTAGAATGATCATTTGAACTGGCCAATCAACTTGACATGTCCATACTAATTCGTCCGTAACTTTTTATTTAGATCTCATTATGACATGAATCCAACGCCTAGAATATGGTAGCTCAAATTTTATATAATGTGACAAAAATTTAGGAATGGAATAGATACAACAAAGCCTCCAAGTAATCCAATCTATGCTAAACTGCGTGACGGTATTATGCTTCATTTCTAAGCTTTTACTCAATTAGAACCAGTGATCAGCTTAGAATGATCATTTGAACTGGCCAAAAAAACTTGACATGTCCACACTAATTCGTCCGTAACTTTTGATTTAGAGCTTAGAATGACAAGAATCCAACGCCCACGTTATGCTAGCTCAATTTTCTATACGATGAAAAATTTTCAAAATCAAATTGATACGACAAAGCTTCCCAATAATCTATTATATCCCAAATTGCGTGATACCATGCATTATAATTCATTTACTAGACTTTACACAATGAGAACCATTGATCCGTTTAGAATGTTCATTTTAGCTAGCCGATCAACTTGTCATTTTAACAGTAAATCATACGTAAGTTTAGATTTGGAGGTCAAAATGACACGAATCCAATGCCCATGTTAAACTAGCTCAATTTTCTATATTGTGATAAAATTCAGGATTGAAATAGATAAGCAAAAGTCTCCAAGTAATCCAATATATCCCAAAGTGCATGATGCCATGCATTATGCTTCACTTATGAGGTTTTAATCAATGAGCACGAATGATCAGTTTAGAATGATCATTTTAACTGACCGATCAATTGGACATGTCCACACTAAATCGTCCATAACTTTTGATTTAGAGCTCAGAATGACATGAATCCAACGCCCACGGTATGCAAGCCCAATTTTCTATATTGTGATAAAATTTAGGATTGAAATAGATATGACAAAGCATCCAATAAATCCAATCTATCCCAAACTGCGTGATGCCATGCATTATGCTTCACTTATGAGGTTTTAATCAATGAGCCCCAATGATCAGTTTAGAATTATCATTTTAACTGGCCGATAAACTTGACATGTCTGCACTTAATTGTCCATAACTTTTGATTTATAGCTTAGAATGACATGAATCCAACGCCCACGCTATGCTAGCTCAATTTTCAAGAATGTGACAAAATTTCAGACTCAAACAAATACGACGAGGCCTCCAAGTAATCCAATATCTCCCAAACTGCGTGATACCATGCATTATGTTTCACTTATAAGCCTTTACTCAACAAGCACCAGTGGTCAGCTTAGAATGATCAATTAAACTGTCTAATTAACTTGACATGTCCACACTAATTCGTCTGTAACTTTTGATTTAGAGCTAAGAATGACATGAATCCAACGCCCACGTTATGCGAGCTCAATTTTCAGTAATATGATAAAAAAATTCAAAATCAAATAGATACACAAAGCTTCCAAGTAATCTATTCTATCCCAAATTGCGTGATATCATGCATTATAATTCATTTATTAGCTTTTACTCAATGAGAACCATTGATCCGTTTAGAATGATAACTTTAGCTAGCAAATCAACTTGACATGTCAAAAGTAAATCATCTGTCAAATTTAGATTGAGAGCTTAGAATGACACGAATACAACGCCCCTGTTAAACTTGCTCAAATTTCTATATTGTGAGAAAATTTAGGAATGAAATAGATACGAAAAATGCTCCAAGTAATCCAATATATCCCAAACTGCATGATGTCATGCATTATGATTCACTTATGAAGTTTTAATCAATGAGCACCAATGATCAGTTTAGAATGATCATTTTAACTGGCCGATCAACTATACATGTCCGCTCAAAATCATCCATAATACCTTTTGGTTTAGAGCTCAGAATGACATGAATCCAATGCCCATGTTATGCTAGCTCAATTTTCTATATTGTGACAAAATTTTGGAATGAAATAGATACGACAAAGCCTCCAAGTAATCCAATCTATCCCAAACTGCATGATGCCATGCATTATGCTTCACTTATGAGGTTTTAATCAATGAGCGCCAATGATAAGTTTAGAATGATCATTTTAAGTGGCCGATCAACTTGACATGTCTGCACTAAATCGTCCATAACTTTTGATTTATATCTCAGAATGACATGAATCCAACGCCCACGTTTATGCTTGCTCAATTTTCTATAGTGTGACAAAATTTCAGACTCAAATAAATACGACAAAGTCTCCAAAATATCCAATCTACCCCAAACTACGTGATGCCATGCATTATGCTTCACTTATAAGCTTTAACTCAATGAGCACCAGTTATCAGCTTAGAATGATCATTTGAACTGGCCAATCAACTTGACATGTCCATACTAATTCGTCCGTAACTTTTGATTTAGAGCTTAGAATGATATGAATCCAACGCCCACGTTATGCTAGCTCAATTTTCTATAATATTAAAATTTCAACTAATCCAATCTATCCCAAATTGTGTGATACCATGCATTATAATTCATTTATTAGCTTTTACTCAATGCGAACCATTGATCCGTTTAGAATGATCATTTTAGCTAGGCGATCAACTTGACATGTCAAAAGTAAATCATCTGTCACTTTATATTTAGAGCTCCGAATGACACGAATCCAACACCCATATTAAACTCGTTCAATTTTCTATATTGTGACAATATTTAGGAATGAATTAGATACGACAAAGCCTCCAAGTAATCCAATACATCCCAAACTGCGTGATGTCATGAATTATGCGTCACTTATGAGGTTTTAATCAATGAGCACCAATGATTAGTTTAGAATGATCATTTTAACTGGCCGATCAACTGTACATGTCCACACTAAATCGTCCATAACTTTTTATTTAGAGCTCATTATGACATGAATCCAACGCACACATTATGCTAGCTCAATTTTCTATATTGTGAAAAAATTTAGGAATGAAATAGATACGACAAATCCTCCAAGTGATCCAATCTCTCCTAAACTGCGTGATGGTATTATGCTTCATTTATAAGCCTTTACTCAATGAGGACCAGTGATCAGCTTAGAATGATCATTTGAACTGGCCAAAAAACTTGACATGTCCACACTAATTCATCCGTAACTTTTGATTTAGAGTTTAGAATGACAAGAATCCAACCCCAGCGTTATGCTAGCTCAATTGTCTATACTATGAAAAAATTTCAAAATCAAATTGATACGACAAAGCTTCCAAGTAATCTATTATATCCCAAATTGCGTGATATCATGCATTGTAATTCAATTACTAGACTTTACTCAATGAGAACTATTGATCCGTTTAGAATAATCATTTTAGCTAGCCGATCAACTTGACATATCAACACTAAATCATCCGTCAGTTTTGATTAGGATCTCAAAATGACACGAATCCAACACACATGTTAAACTAGCTCAATTTTCTATATTGTGACGAAATTTAGTATTGAAATAGATACGAAAAAGTCTCCAAGTAATCCAATATATCCCAAACTGCATGATGCCGTGCATTATGCTACACTTATGAGGTTTTAATCAATGAGCACGAATGATCAGTTTAGAATGATCATTTTAACTGACCGATCAATTGGAAATGTCCGCACTAAATCGTCCATAACATTTGATTTAGAGCTCAGAATGACATAAATCCAACGGCCACGTTATGCGAGCTCAATTTTCAACAATGTGACAAAATTTCAGACTCAAATAAATACGACAAAGCCTCCAAATAATCCAATCTATCCCAAACTGCGTGATACCATGCATTATGTTTCACTTATAAGCCTTTACTCAATAAGCACCAGTGGTAAGCTTAGAATGATCATTTGAACTGGCCAATCAACTTGACATGTCCACACTAATTCGTCTATAACTTTTGATTTAATGCTAAAAATTACATGAATCCAACGCCCACGTTATGCGAGCTCAATTTTCTCTAATATGAAAAAAATTTCAAAATCAAATAGATACACAAAGCTTCCAAGTAATCCAATCTATCCCAAATTGCGTGATATCATGCATTATAATTCATTTATTAGCTTTTACTCAATGAGAACCATTGATCCATTTAGAATGATTACTTTAGCTAGCAAATCAACTTGACATGTCAAAAGTAAATCATCCGTCACTTTAGATTTAGAGCTCATAATGACACGAATCCAACGACCATGTTAAACTAGCTCAATTTTCTATATTGTGACAAAATTTAGGAATGAAATAGATACGAAAAAGGCTCGAAGTAATCCAATATATCCCAAACTGCATGATGTCATACATTATGCTTCACTTATGACATTTTAATCAGTGAGCACAATTTATCAGTTCAGAATGATCATTTTAACTGGCCGATCAAGTGGACATGTTTGCACTAAATCGTCCATAACTTTTGATTTAGAGCTTAGAATGACATGAATCCAACGCACAGGATATGCTAGCTCAATTTTATATAATGTGACAAAATTTAGGAATGGAATAGATACGAAAAAGCCTCCAAGTAATCCAATCTATCTCGAACTGCATGATGGCATTATGCTTCACTTATGAGGTTTTAATCAATGAGCACCAATAACCAGTTTAGAATGATCATTTGAACTGGCCAATAAACTTGACAAGTCCGCACTAAATCGTCCGTTACTTATGAGTTAGAGATCATAATGATATGAATCCAACACCCATGTTATGCTAGCTCAATTTTCTATATTATGAAAAAATTTGAAAATTAAATAGATACGACAAAGCTTCGAAATAATCCAATCTATCCCAAACTGCGTGATGCCATTCATTATAATGCATTTACTAGCCTTTACTCAATGAGATTCATTGATCCGTTTAGAATGATCATTTTAGCTAGCCGATCAACTTGATATGTCAACACTAAATCGTCCATGAATTTAGATTTAGAGCTCAGAATGACAATAATCCAACACCCATATTAAGCTCGCTCAATTTTCTATATTGTGACAAAGTTTATGAATGAAATAGATACGAAAAAGCCTCCAAGTAATCCAATCTATCCCAAAATGTGTGATGTCATGCGTTATGCTTCACTTATGTGGTTTTAATCAATGAGCCCCAAGTATAGACTGGTCATTTTAACAGGCCGATCAACTTGACATGTCCACACTAAATCGTACATAACCTTTGATTTAGAGCTAAGAATGACATGAATCCAACGCCCACATTATGCTATCTCTATTTTCTATATCGTGCAAAATTTGGGAATGAAATAGATACGACAAATCCTCCAAGTAATCCAATCTATCCCAAACTGCGTGATGCCATGCATTATGCTTCACTTATGAGGTTTTAATCAATGATCCCCAATGATCTGTTTAGAATGATCATTTTAACTGGCCGATCAACTTGACATGTCCGCACTAAATCATCCATCACTTTTGATTTAGAGGTCAGAATGACAAGAATCCAACATTCTCGTTATGGTAGCTCAATTTTCTATAATGTGACAAAAATTTTACACTAAAATAAATACGACAAAGCCTCTAAGTAATCCAATCTATCCGAAACTACGTGATGCCATGCATTATGCTTCAATTAAAAGCCTTAACTCAATGACAACCAGTGATCAGCTTTGAATGATCATTTGAACTGGCCCATCAACTTGACATGTCCACAATAATTCGTCCATAACTTTTGATTTAGAGCTAAGAATGACATGAATCCAGAGCCCACGTTATGTTAGCTCAATTTAATATACTATGACAAATTTTCAAAATGAAATAGATACGACAAAGCTTCCAAGTAATCCAATCTATCCCAAATTGCGTGATACCAAGCATTATAATTCATTTATTAGTCTTTACTCAATGAGAACCATTGATCCGTTTTAAATGATCATTTTAGCTAGCCGATCAACTTGACATGTCAAGACTAAATAATCTGTCACTTTTGATTTATAGGTCAGAATGACACGAATCTACCGCATGTTAAACTAGATCAATTTTCTATATTGTGACAAAATTTAGGAATGAAATAGATACGACAAAGCCTCCAAGCAATCAAATATATCCCAAACTGCATGATACCATGCATTATGCTTCACTTATGAGGTTTTAATAAATGAGCACCAATGATCAGTTAAGAATGATCATTTTAACTGGCAGATCAACTGGACATGTCCGCACTAAACCATCCATAACTTTTGATTTAGACCTCAAAATGACTGGAATCCATTGCCCGTTATGCTAGCTCAATTTTCTATATTGTGACAAAAATTCAGACTCAAATAGATACGACAAAGCCTCTAAGTAATCCAATCTATCCCGAACTGCGTGATGCCATGCATTATGCTTCAGTTATAAGCCTTTACTCAATGAGTAACAGTGATCACCTTAGAATGATACTTTGAACTTGAACTGGCCAATCAACTTGACATGTCTGCATTAAATTGTCCGTAACTTTTGATTTAGAGATCATAATGACATGAATCCAACGCCCACATTATGCTAGCTCAATTTTCTATACAACGACAAATTTTCAAAATCAAATAGACACGACAAAGCTTCCAAGTGATCCAATCTATCCCAAATTGCATGATACCATGCATTATAATTCATTTATTAGCCTTTACTCAATGAGAACCACTGATCCGTTTAGAATGGCCATTTTAGCTAGCCGATCAACTTGACATGTCAACACTAAATAAACCGTCACTTTAGATTTAGAGCTTAGAATGACACGAATCCGACACCCATGTTAAATTAGCTCAAGTTTCTATATTGTGACAAAATTTAGAAATGAAATAGATATGACAAAGCTTCCTAGTAATCCAATCTATCCCAATCTGCGTGATGCCATGCGTTATGCTTCACTTATGAGATTTTAATCAATGAGCCCCAATGATCAGTTTAGAATGATCATTTTAACTGGCCGATCAACTTGACATGTCCGCACTAAATCATCCATAACTTTTGATTTAGAGCTCAGAATGACATGACTCCAACGCCCACGTTATGCTTGCTCAATTTTCTATAATGTGACAAAATTTCAGACTCAAATAGATACGACAAAGCCTCCAATTAATCCAATCTATCCCAAGCTGGTGATGCCATGCATTATGCTTCACTTATGAGGTTTTAATCAATGGGTCCCAATGATCAACTTAAAAAGATCGATTTACCTGGCCGATCAACTTGACATATCCGCACTAAATTGTCCATTACTTTTGATTTAGAGCTCAGAATGACATGAATCCAACGCCCACGTTATGCTAGCTCCATTTTCTATATAGTGACAAAGTTTCAGGCTCAAACAGATACGACAAAGCCTCCAAGTAATCCAATATATCCCAAACTGCGTGTTGCCATGCATTATGCTTCATTTATGAGGTTTTAATCAATGAGCACCAACAATCAGTTTAGAATGATCATTTATCTGGGTGATCAACTTGACATGTCCACAATAAATCTTCCATAAGGTTTAATTTGGAACTCAGAATGACATGACTCCTACGCCCACGTTATGCTAGCTCAATTTTCTATAATGTGACAAAATTTCAGACTCAAATAGATACGACAAAGCCTCCAACTAATCCAATCTATCCCAAGCTGCGTGATGCCATGCATTATGCTTCACTTATGAGGTTTTAATCAATGGGTCCCAATGATCAACTTAAAAAGATCGATTTACCTGGCCGAACAACTTCACATGTCCGCACTAAATTGTCCGTAACTTTTGATTTAGAGCTTAGAATGACACGAATGCAATTATGCAACGCCCATGTTATGCTAGCTCCATTTTCTATACTATGACAAAATTTCAGACTCAGATAGATACGACAAAGCTTCCAAGTAATCCAATCTATCCCAAATTGCGTGATACCATGCATTATAGTTCATTTATTAGCCTTCACTCAATGAGAACCATTGATTAATTTAGAATAATCATTTTAGCTAGCCGATCAACTTGACATGTCAACAATAAATAATCCGTCACTTTAGAATTAGAGCTCGGAATGACACGAATCCAACGCCCATGTTAAACTAGCTCAATTTTCTATATTGTTACCAAATTTTGGAATGAAATAGATACGACAAAGCCTCCAAGTAATTCAATCTATCCAAACTACATGATGCCATGCATTATAATTCATTTATAAGCCTTTACTCAATGAGAACCATTGATCCGTTTAGAATGATCATTTTAGCTAGTCGATCAACTTGACATGTCAACACTAAATTTTCTGTCACTTTAGATTTAGAGCTCAGAATGACACGAATCCAACAGCCATGTTAAGCTAGATCAATTTTCTATATTGTGACAAAATTTAGGAATGAAATAGATACAACAAAGCCTCCAAGAAATCCAATCTATCCCAGAACTGCGTGATGGCATGCATTATGCTTCACTTATGAGGTTTTAGTCAATGATCCCCACTGATTAGTTTAGAATGATTATTTTAACTGACCGATCAACTTGACATGTCCGCACTAAATCATCCATAGCTTTTGATTTAGAGCTCAAAATGACATGAATACAATGCCCACGTTATGCTACCTAGAATGTGACAATTTTAGACTCAAATAGATACGACAAACCCTCCAAGTAACCCAATCTATCCCAAACTATGTGATGCCATGCATTATGCTTCATGTATAAGCCTTTACTCAATGAGCACCAATGATCAGCTTACAATGATCATTTGAACTGGCCAATCAACTTGACATGTCTGCACTAAATCGTCTGTAACTTTTGATTTAGAGCTCATAATGACATGAATCCAACACCCATGTTATGCTAGCTCAATTTTCTAAACTATGACAAAATTTCAGACTCAAATAGATACGACAAAGCTTCCAAATAATCAAATATATCCCAAACTGCATGATACCATGCATTATAATTAATTTACTGGCCTTTACTCAATGAGATTCATCAATCCGTTTAGAATGATCATTATAGCTAGCCGATCAACTTGATATGTAAACACTAAATCGTCCATCAATTTAGATTTTGAGCTCCGAATGACACGAATCCAACGCCCATGTTACGCTATCTACATTTTCTATATTATGACAAAATTTAGGAATGAAATAGATACGACAAAGCCGCCAACTAATCCAATCTATCCAAACTGCTTGATGCCATGCATTATAATTCATTTATTAGTCTTTACGCAATGAGAAAAATTGATCCGTTTAGAATGATCCTTTTAGCTAGCAGATCAACTTGACATGTCAACACTGAATTTTCCGTCACTTTAGATTTAGAGGTCCGAATGACACGAATCCAACGGCCATGTTAAGCTAGCTCAATTTTCTACATTGTTACAAAATTTAAGTGTTAAGCTAGCTCAATTTTCTACATTGTTACAAAATTTAAGAATGAAATAGATATGCCAAACCTCCAAGTAATCCAATCTATCCCAAACTGCGTGATGTCATGCATTATGTTTCACTTATGAGGTTTTAATCAATGATCCCAAAAGATCAGCTTACAATGATCATGTTAACTGACCGATCAACTTGACATGTCCACATTAAATCATCCATAACATTGGATTTAAAGGTCAGAATGACATGAATCCAACGTCCACGTTATGGTAGCTCAATTTTCTATAATGTCACAAAATTTCAGACTCAAATAGACACGATAAAGCCTCCAAGAAATCCAATATATCCCGAACTGTGTGATGCCATGCATTATGTTTCATGTATAAGCCTTTACTCAATGAGCACCAGTGATCAGCTTTGAATGATCATTTGAACTTGCCAATCAACTTGACATGTCTGCACTAAATCGTCTGTAACTTTTTATTTAGAGCTCATAATGACATGAATCCAACACCCACGTTATGCTAGCTCAATTTTCTAAACTATGACAAATTTTTAGACTCAAATAGTTACGACAAAGCTTCCAAATAATCCAATATATCCCAAACGGCATGATACCATGCATTATAATTCATTTACTAGCCTTTACTCAATGAGATTCATCGATCCATTTAGAATGATCATTTTAGCTAGCTGATCAACTTGATATGTCGACACTAAATCGTCCGTCAATTTAGATTTAGAGCTCTAAATGACACGAATCAAACGCCCATGTTAAACTAGCTCAATTTTCTATATTGTGACAAACTTTAGGAATGAAATAGATATGACAAAGCCTACAAGTAATCCAATCTATCCAAACTGTGTGATGGCATGCATTATAATTCATTTATTAGCCTTTACTCAATGAGAACCATTGATCCGTTTAGAATGGTCATTTTAGCAAGCCGATCAACTTGACATGTCAACCCTAAATTTTTTGTCACTTTAGATTTAGAGCTCAGAATGACACGAATCCAACGGCCATGTTAAGTTAGCTCAATTTTCTATATTTTGATAAATTTAGGAATGAAATAGATATGACAAAGCCTTCAAGTAATCCAATCTATCCCAAACTGTGTGATGCCATGCATTATGCTTCATTTATGATGTTTTAATCAATGATACCCAATGATCAGTTTAGAATGATCTTTTAAACTGATCGATCAACTTGACATGTCCGCACTAAATGGTCCACAACTTTTGATTTGGAGCTCAGGATGACATGAATCCAACGCTCACGTTATGCTAGCTCAATTTTCTATAATGTGACAAAATTTTGGACTCAAATAGATAAGACCAAGCCTCCAAGTAATCAATTCTATCCCAAACTGTGTGATGCCATGTATTATGCTTCATGTATAAGCCTTTACTCAATGAGAACCAATGATGAGCGTAGAATGATCGTTTGAACTGGCCAATTAACTTGACATGTCCGCACTAAATCGTCCGTAACTTTTGATTTAGAGATCATAATGACACCGACGTTATGCTAGCTCAATTTTCTAATCTATGGAAAATTTTCTATATTGTGACAAAATTTAGGAATGAAATAGATACGAGAAAGCCTCCAACTAATCCAATCTATCCCAAACTGCGTGATGCCATGTATTATGCTTCACTTATGAGGTTTTAATCAATGGTCCCCAGTGATCAGTTTAGAATGATCGTTTTAATTGACCAATCAACTTGACATGTCTGCACTAAATAATCCAATACTTTTTATTTAGAGCTCAGAATGACATGAATCCAACGCCCACATTATGCTAGCTCAATTTTCTATAATGTGACAAAATTTCAAACTCAAATAGATACGACAAAACCTCCAAGTAATCCAATCTATCCCAAAATGTGTGATGCCATGCATTATGCTTCACGTATAAGCCTTTACTCAATGAGCACCAAGGATCAGCTTAGAATGATCATTTGAACTAGCCAACCAACTTGACATGTCCGCACTAAATCGTCCGTAACTTTTGATTTATAGCTCATAATGACATGAATCAAACAGCCACGTTGTGCTAGCTCAATTTACTAAAATATGACAAAATTTCAGACTCAAATATATACGACAAAGCTTCCAAATATACCAATCTATCCCAAACTGGGTGATATCATGCATTATAATGCATTTACTAGCCATTACTCAATGAGATTCTTCGATCCGTTTAGAATGATCATTTTAGCTAGCCAATCAACTTGATATGTCAACACTAAATCATCCGTTAATTTAGATTTAGAGCTCGTAATGACACGAATCCAACGCCCATGCTAAGCTAGCTCAATTTTCTAAATTGTGACAAAATTTAGGAATGAAATAGATACGACAAAGCCTCCAAGTAATCCAATCTATCCCAAACTTTGTGATGTCATGCATTATTCTTCATTTATGATGTTTTAAATAATGATCCCCAATGATCAATTTAGAATGATCATTTAAACTGATCGATAAACTTGACATGTCTGCACTAAATTGTCCATAACTATTGATTTAGAGCGCAGGATGACATGAATCCAAGCCCACGTTATGCTAGCTCAATTTTCTATAATGTGACAAAACTTTAGATTCAAATAGATACGACAAAGCAACCAAGTAACCCAATCTATCCCAAACTATGTGATGCCATGCATTATGCCTCATGTATAAGCCTTAACTCAATGAGAACCAATGATCAGCGTAGAATGATCAATTGAACTAGCCAATCAACTTGACATGTCCACACTAAATCGTCCGTAACTTTTGATTTAGAGCTCATAATGACATGAATCCAACACCCACGTTATGCTAGCTCAATTTTCTAAACTATGAAAAAATTTTAGACTCAAATAGATACGACAAAGCTTCCAAATAATCCAATCTATCTCAAACTGCGCGATACCATGCATTATAATTCATTTACTAGCCTTTACTCAATCAGATTCATCAATCCGTTTAGAATTATCATTTTAGCTAGCCGATCAACTTCATATGTCAACACTAAATCGTCCGTCAATTTAGATTTAGAGCGTAGAATGACACGAAGCCAACGCTCATGTTAAGCTAGCTGAATTTTCTATACTGTGACAAAAATTTTGGAATGAAATAGATACGACAAAGCCTGCAAGTAATCCAATTTATCCAATTTGCATGATGCCGTGCATTATAATTCATTTATTAGCCTTTACTCAGTGAGAACCATTGATCCATTTAGATTGATCATTTTAGCTAGCCAATCAACTTGAAATGTCAACACTAAAGTTTTTGTCACTTTAGATTTTGAGGTCAGAATGACACGAATCCAACAGCCATGTTAAACTAGCTCAATTTTCTATATTGTGACAAAATTTAGGAATGAAATAGATACGACAAAGCCTCCAACTAATCCAATTTATCTCAAACTGCGTGATGCCATGTATTATGCTTCACTTATGAGGTTTTAATCAATGATCCCCAGTGATCAGTTTAGAATGATCATTTTAATTGACCAATCAACTTGACATGTCCGCACTAAATAATCCAATACTTTTTATTTAGAGCTCAGAATGACATGAATCCAACGCCCACGTTATGCTAGCTCAATTTTCTATAATGTGACAAAATTTCAAACTCAAATAGATACGACAAAGCTTCCAAGTAATCCAATCTATCCCAGACTGTGTGATGCCATGCATTATGCTTCACGTATAAGCCTTTACTCAATGAGCACCAAGGATCAGCTTAGAATGATCATTTGAACTAGCCAACCAACTTGACACGTCCGCACTAAATCGTCTGTAACTTTTGATTTATAGCTCATAATGACATGAATCAAACACCCACGTTATGCTAGCTCAATTTTCTAAGCTATGACAAAATTTCAGACTCAAATAGATACGACAAAGCTTCCAAATATACCAGTCTATCTCAAACTGTGTGATATCATGCATTATAATTCATTTACTAGCCATTACTCAATGAGATTCATCGATCAGTTTAGAATGATCATTTTAGCTAGCCAATCAACTTGATATGTCAACACCAAATCTTCCGTTAATTTAGATTTAGAGCTCATAATAACACAAATCCAACACCCATGTTAAGCTAGCTCAATTTTCTAAATTGTGACAAATTTTAGGAATGAAATAGATACGACAAAGGCTCCAAGTAATCCAATCTATACAAACATCGTGATGCCATGCATTGTAATTAATTTATTAGCCTTTACTCAATGAGAACTATTGATCCCTATAAAATGATCATTTTAGCTAGCCAATCAACTTTACATGTCAACATTAAATTTTCCGTCACTTTTGATTTAGAGCTCAGAATGACACGAATCCAACGGCCATGTTAAGCTAGCTCAATTTTCTATATTGTGACAAAATTTAGGAATGATGAAAAAGCCTCCAAATGATCCAATCTATCCCAAACTGTGTGATGCTATGCATTATGCTTCACTTATGAAGTTTTAATCAATGATCCCCAATGATCAGTTTATAATGATCATTTTAATTGACCGATCAACTTGACATTTCCATACTAAATCGTCCATAACTTTTAAGTTAGAGCTCAGAATGACTTGAATCCAACTCCCACGATATGCTTGCTCAATTTTTTATAATGTGACAACATTTCAGAATCAAATAGATACGAGAAAGCCTCTAAGTAATCCAATCTATCCCAAACTCTATGATGCCATGCATTATGTTTCACGTATAAGCCTTTACTCAATGAGCACCAATGATCAGATTTGAATTATCATTTGAACTGGCCAATCAACTTGACATGTCCGTACTAAATCGTCCGTAACTTTTGATTTAGAGCTCATAATGACATGAATCCAACACCAACGTTATGCTAGCTCAATTTTCTAAACTATTGCAAAATTTCAGACTCAAATATATACGACAAAGCTTCCAAATAATCCAATCTATCCCAAACTTTGTGATACCATGCATTATAACTCATTTACTAGCCTTTACTCAATGAGATTCATCAATCCTGTTAAAATGATCATTATAGCTAGTCGATCAACTTGATATGTCAACACTAAATCGTCCGTCAATTTAGATTTAGAGCTCACAATGACACGAATCCAACGCCCATATTAAGCTAGCTCAATATTCTATATTGTGACAAAATTTAGGAAAGAAATAGATACGAAAAAGCCTCCAAGTAATCATATCTATCCAAACTGCGTGATGTCATGTATTATAATTCATTTATTAGCCTTTACTCAATGAGAACAATTGATCCGTTTAGAATGATCAATTTAGCTGGCCGATCAACTTGACATGTCAACACTAAATTTTTGGTCACCTTAGATTTAGAGCTCAAAATTACACGAATCCAACGGCCATGTTAAACTACCTCTATCTTCTATATTGTGACAAAATTTAGGAATGAAATAGATACGACAAAGCCTCCAAGTAATCCAATCTATCCCAAACTGCATGATGCCATGCAGTAT
>JAEVFF010000195.1:0-29527 GCA_018901945.1 Pugionium dolabratum | reverse complement strand
TAGATTTAGAGCTCAAAATGACACGAATCCAACGGCCATGTTAAACTAGCTCTATTTTCTATATTGTGACCAAATTTAGGAATGAAATAGATACGACAAAGCCTCCAAGTAATCCAATCTATCCCAAACTGCATGATGCCATGCATTATGCTTCATTTATGAGGTTTTAATCAATGATCTCTAATGACCAGTTTAGAATGATCATTTTAAATGACCAATCAACTTGATATGTCCGCACTAAATCGTCCATAACTTTTGATTTAGAGATCATAATGACATGAATCCAAACCCCACGCTATGCTAGCTCAATTTTTCTATAATGTGACAAAATTTCAGACTCAAATAGATACGACAAAGCCTCCAACTAATCCAATGTATCCCAAACTGCGTGATGCCATGCATTATGCTTCACTCATAAGCGTTTACTCAACGAGCACCAGTGATCAGCTGAGAATGATCATTTGAATTGGCCAATCAACTTGACATGTCCACACTAATTCGTCCGTAACTTTTGATTTCACGCTTAGAATGACATGAATCCAACACCCACGTTATGCTAGCTCAATTTTCTATACTATGAAAAATTTTCAAAATCAAATAGGTACGACAACGATTCCAACTAATCCAATCTATCCCCAGTTACGTGATACTATGCATTATAATTCATTTATTAGCCTTTACTCAATGAGAACCATTGATCCGTTTAGAATGATAATTTTAGCTAGCTGATCAACTTGACAAGTCAAAAGTAAATCATCCGACACTTTAGATTTAGATCTGAGAATGACACGAATCAAATCCCCATGTTGAACTAGATCAATTTTCTACATTTTCTCAAAATTTAGGAATGAAATAGATACAAAAAGCCTCCAAGTAATCCAATATATCCCAAACTGCATGATGCCATGCATTATGCTTCACTTATGAGGTTTTAATCAATAAGCACCAATGATCAGTTTAGAATGATCATTTTAACTGGTCGATCAACTGGACATGTCCACACTAAATCATCCAGAACTTTTGATTTAGAGCTCGAAATCACATGAATCCAACACCCACGTTAGGCTACCTCAATTTTCTATAATGTGACAAAATTTAGGAATGAAATTAATACTAAAAAGCCTCCAAGTAATCCAATATATCCCAAACTGCATGATGACATGCATTATGCTTCACTTATGAGGTTATGATCAATGATCCCCAATGATCAGTTTAAAATGATCATTTTAACTGGCCGATAACTGGACATGTCCGCACTAAATCGTCCATAACTTTTGATTTAGAGCTTAGAATGACATGAATCCAATGCCCACGTTATGATAGGTCAGTTTTCTATACTGTGACAAAATTTAGGAATGAAATAGATACAAAAAAGCCTCCAAGTAATCCAATCTCTCACAAACTGCGTGATGCCATGCATGCATTATGCTTCACATATGAGGTTTTTATCAATGAGGCCCAATGATAAGTATAGAATGATCATTTTAACTTTCCGATCAACTTGACATGTCCGCACTAAATCGTCCATAACTTTTGATTTATAGCTCAGAATGACATGAATCCAACACCCACGTTATGCTAGCTCAATTTTCTTAACTATGAAAATATTTCAGACTCAAATAGATACGGCAAAGCTTCCAAATAATACAATCTTATTGACATAGGAAAATCAAATAAGACCTATCTTGACCTACAAGGCAAGTGTGAGCACGAAAATTCAGTTTGAATAACAAGGGAAATGAAAAAGGATGGGTTATTATTAACCACATGGTTGAAATGGTTAAATAGCTACCTTGGGAGAAGAATCAAGGTGAAAAAGTCATGCCCATGCTGCACACAGTCTTGGCAACCACACCAAACAGTCATGCCCATGCTGCACACAGTCTTGGCAACCACACCAAACAGTCATGCCCATGCTGTCTCCTCTCTTCTCATTGGTTGTTGACAGGCTCCTCCTCTATTCAAACTCATCCACAAGTTTGAATTCGTTTTCTTTTGTGTTCACATTGTAAATCCTCTATAAAAGGGCTGTAAAGACTCAATGTATAATATACTCTTAGGAGATTCTTCTCCATAAGTCTAAGTCATTTCTCATTTTCTCATACTTCTCTTTGAGTTTTCAGATTCAATTCTTCACATTTCTCCTCTATAATCTCAATATTCTTACATGGTATCAGAGCATAAGATCATTCTCTTATCTTTTCTACTCAAATCTCTCAGTTTCTAATCTAAAATTCTGTCAAAAATCTCTCAGTCTTTAGACTAAAAACTCACGGTTTCATTCAACCATAAAAGCTGCTTCCTTTGAGCTCTTCAAAGCCTAACAATGGAGGATACAGTTCAAATTAGTTCCAGCCTGAAACCTACGGTGATAGCAGTAGTTCTCAAAGGCTTGAACTACACATTATGGTCAAGAACCATCAAGACAGCCATTTGTGGCAAAGGACTTTGGAATCACATCTTGGAGGATAATACTCCATCTATAGATGATCCAAAGGAGAAGAAGGATGAGGCAACAAGAAAAGAAGAAGCTAGGTGGTTCCAAGAAGATCAATCAGTCCTTGGATTCCTCCAAAATTCATTGGACCCATCCATTCTTGAAGCTTATTCACATTGTGAAACTGCCAAGTCTCTTTGGGACACTCTCAAGAGGGTGTATGGGGATGTTTCAAACCTCAGCCGTGTGTATGAGGTTAAGAAGGCTCTCAATGATCTACACCAAGAGGATATGGAGTTCACAAAATTCCTGGGCAAGTTCCAGTCAACATGGTCCGAGCTTGACATGTTGAGACCAAGTTCTATGGATCCAAAGGTGCTTAATGAAAGGAAGGAACAAGACAAGATATTTGGGCTCCTTCTCAACCTAAATCCAGCCTTTAAGGATGTGATTAAGTCCATCCTGAGAGAGCCAAAACTCCCTGATTTCGAAGAGGTGTGCTCACGGATTCAAAGGGAGCAAGGCAACATTGGTTTGTTTGGTGGTAAAGGAGAACTAGTCATGGCCAACAAAAGCGTGTTTAAGCAAGAGGATAGGAAGAGTGTGATGTGTGAGCATTGTAAGAGGAATGGCCACATCAAGGACAAGTGCTGGATACTTCATCCTCATCTCAAGCCAAACCGGTTCAAGGATTCAAAGGCTAACATCTCTCAAATGGTTGCGACTGAACCGGCAAGTTCATCCAACCAAGGAGGGGAGCTAGCTATGAATGTATCCATGGAGTATGTTAAGAAGAGTGACTTGGAGGATCTCATCAAGGCCTATGCCTCAAAACTCTCCGGTATCACACTCTACTCCCATAAATCGCTTGATAAACCAGATCATAAGTTGGTAGTGGATTCAGGTGCTTCTCACCATATGATTAGCAATGCTAGGTTGTTAAAGAACATTGAACCATGTCTAGGACAAGTAACTATAGCTGATGGTAAGGGTATTCCAATTGAAGGAACCGGAAAATTAAGACTATTTGACAAAGAAACTAATGCATTCTTTGTACCTAAATTTAAGTCTAATCTAGTTTCTGTCAAAAAGGCTACTAAAGACCTCAATTGCAATGTTACATTTGGGCCTAACAATGTTTACTTTCAGGATATTAAGAGTGGTAAGATACTTGGAGGTGGTGTAACTCAAGATGAGCTCTATGTTCTTGAAGACCCTCCAAGCAATTTGGATTCCTTAGCTTTCAAATCCTGTGTTTTTGCTAATAAAGATGTCTTATGGCATGCTAGATTAGGACATCCTCATGCTCGTGCTTTAAGCTTAATAATTCCTAATGTCGCTTATGATCACTCAGTTTGTGAGGCTTGTATCCTTGGCAAACATTGTCGTGTTGTTTTCCCTAAATCGTCTACAATTTATGAGCATTGCTTTGATTTAGTACATTCCGATGTTTGGACCTCACCTTACATGTCTAGAGATAGGAATAAATACTTTGTGACCTTTATAGATGAGAAATCGAAATATACATGGGTTACATTACTTCCATCTAAAGATAGGGTTTATGAGGCATTTATAAACTTTCATAATTATGTTACTAATCAATTCAATGCCAAGATCAAAGTGTTAAGATCAGATAATGGAGGGGAATACACAAGTCAAAGATTCAAAGCTCATCTAAACAAACATGGAATACTACATCAAACTAGCTGTCCACACACACCACAACAAAATGGAGTTGCTGAAAGGAAGAACCGACACTTAATGGAAGTAGCAAGATCCATGATGTTTCATACCAATGTTCCTAAAAGTTTTTGGGGAGATGCAGTCTTGGTTGCTTGCTACCTCATCAATCGGATTCCAACCAAAGTCTTGCAAGATATATCCCCATTTGAGGTACTCAATAAAACTAAACCTTCCATTGATCATTTACGTGTATTTGGGTGTGTGTGCTTTGTGTATGTTCCAGGTGATCTAAGAAACAAGTTGGAGGCAAAGAGCATCAAGTGTATGTTCCTTGGATATTCGACAACACAAAAGGGTTATAAGTGCTATGATCCGAGCAACAACAGGACATATGTGTCTAGAGATGTCAAGTTCATAGAAGAACAAAGCTATTATGATCAGAAAGATTGGGAAGGATTGAAGGATCTCTCAAGGTCACCTTCTGATTTGGCTACGAGTTTGAGGTTTCTCTTGAATCATTTGGGAAATGATCTGCCAAAGGATTCAAGACACGAAGAAACAAGAACCTTAAGTAGTTCACAAGATACCCAAGAGAATGAACAAGGGGTGGTAACTCAAGAACCAACTCCAATCCAAGAAGAAGCTATGGCCCAAAATCAAGAACAAGACGACTTGGAAGTGGGTATAGAGGAACCTATTCACCAAATGGAAGAGGAAACGGTTGTAGAGGAGGCTGCACCACCTGTTCAGCATTTAAGGAGGAGTACTAGACTTAGGAACACTAGGGTATTCTACAACAACCAGGCCGTGGCTCATCCCATACAAGCTGTTTGTTCCCTTGACCTCTTGCCATCTAGTCATCAAGCATTCCTTGGAAAGATTGAACAAAGTCAGATTCCAAGGACTTATGAAGAAGCTGAGAGCAAGAAAGAATGGTTAGATGCAGTAAGAGATGAGAAGGGAGCTATGGAAAGGAATCATACATGGGATATACAAGAACTTCCCAAAGGCAAGAAGGCTGTGAGTTCCAAGTGGGTGTTCACCATCAAGTATAAGAGCAATGGGGACATAGAAAGGTACAAGGCACGTCTAGTTGCAAGAGGTTTCACTCAGACATATGGAGAGGACTATACTGATACATTTGCACCGGTGGCTAAGCTACACACTGTAAGGGTTGTTCTTTCACTAGCTACGAATCTGACTTGGGACTTATGGCAAATGGATGTCAAGAACGCATTCCTACAAGGAGAACTTGAAGAGGAAGTGTATATGACTCCACCACCAGGCCTTGAAGATTTTTGCAAAGAGGGACAGGTTCTAAGACTTAGGAAGGCAATATATGGGTTGAAGCAGTCACCAAGGGCCTGGTATCACAAATTAAGCTCCACACTTACTGATAATGGGTTTAGGAAATCCCATTCAGATCATACTTTGTTCACTCGTCAAAACTCCAAAGGAATCGTGGCGGTCTTGGTTTATGTGGATGACCTTATCATCACAGGAGATGATAAGGAAGGAATTCAGTCCACAAAGGCCTTCTTAAACAGATCATTTGACATCAAGGATCTTGGAGAGTTAAGTACTTCTTGGGTATTGAAGTGTGTCGGTCTCAAGAAGGGCTCTTTCTATCCCAAAGAAAGTATGCTCTTGATCTGTTGACAGACACGGGAAAGCTTGGGGCTAAACCGGCCAAAACTCCTCTTGAAGATGGCTACAAGGTCAACGGAAAGGGGGAGAAAGCTGATGAGTTATTTAAGGATGTTTCTCAGTATAGGAGACTAGTTGGGAAGCTGATCTACCTCACCCTCACACGACCAGACTTGTGTTTTGCTGTGAATCAAGTAAGTCAACATATGCAAAAGCCTACTGTATATCATTGGAGCATGGTAGAAAGGATCCTTAGATACATCAAAGGATCTCCTGGTCAAGGTATATGGATGGGCAAGAATGGGAACACTGAGATTGTCGGGTATTGTGATGCGGATTGGGCTGGTGATAGGGTGGATAGGAAATCAACCACTGGTATTGCACCTTCGTTGGTGGGAACTTAGTCACTTGGAAGACTAAGAAGCAGAAGGTGGTATCATGTTCTAGTGCTGAAGCAGAATATAGGGCTATGAGGAAGCTGACAAATGAAGTAACTTGGCTCAAAGCACCCTTGAAAGATTTCGGTATTGCACAACCAAGGCCAATTACCTTCCATTGTGATAATCAGGCAGCCATTCACATAGCTTCAAACTCAGTGTTTCACGAGAGGACCAAGCACATAGAGATCGACTGCCATAAAGTTAGGGAGAAAGTTCAAGATGGAAACATTCTGCCATGTTATACAAGGAGTGAAGACCAACTAGCTGACATCTTCACAAAGGCAGCAAGTCTCAAAGTTTGCAAGAAAATCTTTAGCAAACTTGGGCTTGTTGATTTATCACACCCATGATCAAAGGTCTCCTAATCCAAGAGCAACACACTCTTTTTCCCTTATTAAGGTTTTGTCCCAAGTGGTTTTCCTTAATAAAGTTTTTAATGAGGTGTTGCCTTGGGTTCCCAAGCTTAAGACTTTAGGGTGATTCCAAAGTCTTTAGCTTGAGGGGTAGTATTGACATAGGAAAATCAAATAAGACCTATCTTGACCTACAAGGCAAGTGTGAGCACGAAAATTCAGTTTGAATAACAAGGGAAATGAAAAAGGATGGGTTATTATAAACCACATGGTTGAAATGGTTAAATAGCTACATTGGGAGAAGAATCAAGGTGAAAAAGTCATGCCCATGCTGCACACAGTCTTGGCAACCACACCAAACAGTCATGCCCATGCTGCACACAGTCTTGGCAACCACACCAAACAGTCATGCCCCTGCTGCACACAGTCTTGGCAACCACACCAAACAGTCATGCCCATGCTGTCTCCTCTCTTCTCATTGGTTGTTGACAGGCTCCTCCTCTATTCAAACTCATCCACAAGTTTGAATTCGTTTTCTTTTGTGTTCACATTGTAAATCCTCTATAAAAGGGCTGTAAAGACTCAATGTATAATATACTCTTAGGAGATTCTTCTCCATAAGTCTAAGTCATTTCTCATTTTCTCATACTTCTCTTTGAGTTTTCAGATTCAATTCTTCACATTTCTCCTCTATAATCTCAATATTCTTTCAAGTCCGTGGAAGCTCCTTAATTGGCTGATGTTGCCTGGTGTTGGCTATTCTTGTATGTCTCAAATCTTCTCTTCATCAACCTGTAGGCCCTGTGAACTTACAACAAATCCTAAAAAGACAAGTTTATCAGTACAAAAGATGCACTTCTTGATATTGGCATAAAACTCCTCTTGTCGAAGGGTTTTAAGTACCATCTCAAAATGTGTGAGGTGTTCCCGTAGGTACTTACTATAAACTAATATATCATCAAAGTAAACCACTACAAACTTACTGATGTACGCCCTAAGAACTTGGTTCATAAGGCGCATGAAGGTGCTTGGGGAATTAGTCAAGCCGAATGGCATGACTGTCCACTCGTAGAGCCCCTGCTTTGTCTTGAAAGCAGTCTTCCATTCATCACCTTCCTTCATCCTGACCTGGTGGTATCCACTCTTGAAGTCTATCTTGGAGAAGACCGTGGCTCCACTCAGCTCATCTAGCATGTCATCCAGCCGTGGTATTGGATGCCGGTACTTGACAGTGATGTTGTTGATTGCTCAGCAGTCCACGCACATTCGCCAAGTCCCATCTTTCTTGGGCACTAGTAGCACTGGTACAGCACATGGACTGAGGCTCTCTCGAACATAGCCTTTCTCTAGGAGCTCCTTGACTTGCTTCTCAAGCTCCTTGGACTCCTCTGGACTCATCCGGTAGGCTGGCCCGTTGGGCAGGGCTGCTCTAGGCACTAGATCGATCTGGAAACACATCCTGGAACTTGTTGAGGAGAGTTGCTACTTCAGGAGGTAGCTCTACCTGTTCTTTCTATATATTCAACACTTCTTTGAAAACCATTAGTAGCATTAGATCCTTCGAGGCTAAAGCTCTCCGGACATGACTTGGTTGAATGAGAAAATTAGATTTAATGAGCTTTTTTTCCTTACTCATTTGCTGTTGAAGCTCATGTACCTGGGCAGGTGTGAGAGGAGCTAGGCTGACCTTTCTCTTGTCATGCACGAAAGTGTAAAGATTGGTTCGGCCATCATGCCTGGTCTCCTTGTCAAACTGCCATGGCCTTCCTAGCAGAAGATGGCCAGCTTGCATGGGCACCACGTCGCACACGATTTGGTCTTGGTACTTGCCCACACTGAATGGCACAGTGACTTGCTCATGGATCTTGAGCTCCACTTTGTCATCGAGCCATATCAGTCTATATGGTCGAGGGTGCCTTGTCTTCTCTAGACCTAGCTTATCAACCATATATGCACTAGCAACGTTAGTGCAAGAACCACCATCTATGATTAGGTTACATACCTTGCCCTTGATGGTGCAACAGCTGTGGAAGATGTTCTCCCTTTGGATGGTCTCTGAAGGATCCACCATTGCACTGAGGATACGCCTAGTGACCAGCACTTCCCCCACATCAGGGTACTCAATGTCACCATATTCTTCTTCTGGTTCATAGTCCTCTTCATCTTGGGACTCATATTCTCCAGCCTCCATAATCAGCATGACCCGGTTGTTTGGGCACTCCCTTGAGATATTTCCACGACCCCTACTCTTGAAACAAGTGATGTCACGTGATCTTTGAGGGTTAGAAGACTTACCAGGCTCTCTCTGGTCACGGGTGGGTTCAGGAGGCTTGCTCTTGAACCTTGACTCGATCTCTATGCTCTTGCCTTTGTCTACGGGCTTGGGCATGTTGCTTGGTGCCCAAGGTGTCTTAGGCTTGCTGCGGATGTCTTGGCTCTTACGTTTGATGTGCTGCTCAGCCTGGACAGATAGGTGGAACAAGTCTTTGAAGTCATTGTAGATTTGCCTTTCCACCTTGCGGCTGATCCTTTCTTGGAGTCCATCCAAGAATTGTGCCATCAATGCTTCTTCATCATCATTGAGCTCCAATCTGTTCCTTAGCTTCTCAAACTCTTCATAGTACTCCTCTACTTATCTGGTACCCTGCTTAAGAGTACAAAACGACGTTGCAAATCCCTATGAAAGTAAGGTGGAACAAACCTTTGTCGCATGACATCCTTCATGTCGACCCATGAGTCTATGGGCCTCATTCTTTTCCTCCTTCTGTCAGATACCTCACGATCCCACCAGATGAGGGCATTTTCCGTGAGTTGTGCTACTGCCATTGAGACTCTCCTAGGCACTGGTTGGTTGTAATGATCAAAGATATGATCCATTCTTCTCTCCCAATCTAGGTAAGCCTCGGGGTCTACTTTTCTTGCAAAACTTGGAGGAGTTAGCTTAACATCAGGATGAGTTACCCGGTTGTAGGCGTATTCATCTCCATCCTCATGATGTCTAGGAGGCATCCTTGGTCTCTGGTGAAGACCATATGGCTCGAAGCCATCATCCTCTGCCTCTGGTTGCCGTGGAGGTCCTCTCGGCCTATGGTGATAGTTATGAGGTTGTGTGTCCTCATCTCCATCTGGCTGGGGCTCCTCCTGTTCGTGCCGTGTCCTAAGGTGCTCAGGACCCTCAGGACGGTCTTGATCAGCTCTCACGTACCTTATGGTCTGGAATCTCACAGGCCTCTCCACGCGCTCCAATCTCTCGCCTATGGATGCGAGTTGCATTTGGAGGGTGGTGAACATGGCCATCATGGCTTCGGTTGCTTCTCTATTTTCTTCTGCCATTGTGTACTACAAAGATAGAATACAAGTTATGCTGCTCCTAAATTATTAGGAGGGTTTTCTTTTATAAGGGGATTCGAAAAAATGCAAAAAGGAAAAAATCTGAGAATTGGAAATTTTGAAAATATGAAGATTTGAACAAAAAGGAAACTTTCTTGACAACTATTGGTAGCTGTCCAATTCGAATCTTTTTGCTAATTTTCCTATTTTCTTTTTCTTTTCTTTTCTTTTTAGTTTAACTTAAATTTAATGGAAATATGATTCTAACAAAAAGGAAAGTCGAATATAGCAATGCAAGAATGATTCTAGAACCTAGTGATGCACGTAGGACCTAGATGCACTCGGTATGAGTTTAGATGTTATTTTTTTGATTTTCTTGAATGGAACTTAAACTAATGCAATAACAAGAAACAAAACAAGCTAAAGGATAGAAACAACCTGGTTTAGGAGCTTTAAGCTCTGATACCAAAATGATACAAGCCTCGATTCAAGGCTTATATGCGCGTGGGCTGTTTGGAGAAGGTTAGGTGAGAAACTCGACCTTAGACTTCTTGGATAGGGGTTTTTGGGTTGGTATTCGATGGAAAGGTGAAGTGAACCACACGAGGGGTGATGAACCTCGTGATAAATCACAAACTTAGAGCTAGGAGGGCTGGTCTCAACTAGATTCTAAGCGCACAAGATTCTTGAGAGAAAACTTGTTAGGGAAAAAGTTCTATCTTTATTAATATCAAAAAGGTTGTCGAACTACAATGCTGGAAGGAGCCTTATTAATATGCTCGACAGCTTGACCTTCTAGGGTCGACTCAAATAAAAAAAAGGAAAGTTTACAAAAGTGCACAAATGGAAAAGATACAAAAGTGTATAACCGAAAAAGGACATATTCCTAAAATGTTCTTGACTCAAAAATGTAAAGAATCTAGATCCTACCCTGCAAAACAGAAAAAGGCATATATTTGAATTGAAACTTTTCTCACGGCCAAGAAATGGAAGGTGGCCGTCCTTGTGGCATGCACGCGCCTTGCTCCTAGTCTTCGACTTGGAGTAGGGTTAAGAATCTTTGGCCCTGACCTCTCTTGCCACTAAAGCCCAAGTCTCTGAAGTCCCTTGCATTGTTGAGAAGCCTTTGGACTCTCCTTTGCACTTCTGGCCCACTGTCCTCAGTCGATCTTCCTCTAGGAGCTTGTCGACCCATAAGCTGAACTTGTGGAAGAGTGCTCTTGATCTGCTCCTTGTCATTGCTCCTGGTGGAACTACTGGTGTGGAGACTTCCTCTAGATGCATGTCCTGAAGCTGGTAGCTTATCTGGTCCGAGTTTCCTTGTGTAGAAGTTGAAATGCTCGTGCACTCGGCTGGATCGGCTGTACCGCCTGGAATGTGCGAGGTACTGGCCAGAATGCCTTCAGGACCGGCCAAGTTGATCCCGGAGTCGGCGGCATCACCAAGGGGACCGGCGGTGTCATCCACGTCGCCACCAAGTGTGCCGGAAGCTTTGGCCTCTCCCCCGGAAATGCTGGTTGGTCTGGTCCTATTGGTCGAGGGTCCGGCGGTACTGCTTGGACCGGCAGACGTGCCAGATGGCCCAGCTGTCTCAGGCAAGCTTCCTGGTCGGCCAGTCTGGTCTCCTGGTTGGACATACGACCTGCTGTCCTCATCACAAAGCCTCCAAGTTATCCAATCTATCCCAAACTTTGTGATGCCATACATTGTGCTTCATTTATTCGCCGTTAGTCAATGAGCACCAATGATCAGCATAGAATGATCATTTTAACTAGCTTATAACCTTGCGATGTCCACAATAAATTGTATTTAACTTGCGATTTAGAGCTCAAAATGACATGAATCCAACATCCACGTTAAAATAGCTCAATATTCCATATTGTGACAATATTTGAGACTGAAAGACCTACGACAAGCCTCCAAGTAATCTAATCTATCCCAAACTGCGTGATGCCATGCATTATGCTTCATTTATAAGCCTTTAACCAAAACCAGTGATCAGAGTAGAATAATAATTTTAACTGGCCAATTGACATGTTCAGACTAAATCGTCCGTAGCTTGTGATTTAGATTTCAGAATGACACGAATTGAACATCCACGTTAAGCTAGTTCAGATTTCTATATTATGATTAAATTTAAGACCGAAATAGCTACAACAAGCCTCAAAGTAATCCAATCTATCTCAAGCTGCGTGATGCCATGCATTATGCTTCCTTTATACTCCTTTACTGAATGAACACCAATGATCAGTATAGAATGATCATTTTAAATTGCAAATCAAGTTGACAAGTCCGCACTAAATCTTCTTTAACTTTTAATTTAGAGTTCAAACTGAAATGAATCCAACGCCCACGTTAAATAAGCTTAATATTCCATATTGTAACAATATTTGAGACTGAAAGAGATATGACAAAACCCCAAGTAATCCAATATATTCCAAACTGCGTGATGCGATGCATTACACTTTCTTTATAAGCCTTTAGTCAAGGGGCACCAATGATCAGTTTACAATGATCATTTTAACTGGCCATCAACTTCACATGTCCGCACTAAATCGTGCGTAACTTTTGATTTAGAGTTTAAAATGACAAGAACCCGAACCCCCCCCCCCCCCCCCCACGTTAAGGTAGCTCAATTTTTTATATTGTGACAAAATATAAAACTGACACAGCTATGACAAAGCCTCCAAGTAATCCAATCTATCGAAAACTACGTGATGTCATACATTATGCTACATTTATAAGGTTTTACTCAAAGAGCACCAGTGGTCAATTTAGAATGATCATTTTAAGTTGCAGATCAAGTTGACATGTCTCCATTTATATGGCATCACGCAGTTTGGGAGAGATTGGATTACTTGGAGGCTTTTTTCATAGCTATTTCGCTCTTAAATTTTGTCACAAAATAGAAAATTAAGCTTGCCTAACGTTGGCGATGGATTTGTACTCTAAATGGAAAGTTATGGACGATTTAGTGCGGACATGTCAAGTTGATCGGCTAATTGAAATGATCATTATAACATGATCATTGGTGCTCTTTGAGTAAAGGCTTATAAATGAAACATAATGCATGGCATCACACAGTTCGGGATAGTTTGGATTATTTGGAGGCTTTGTCGTAGCTATTTCGGTTTTAAATTTATCAAAATAAAGAAAAATGGAGCTAGCTTAACGTGGGGGTTGGATTCGTGTCATTCTGAACTCTAAACCAAAAGTTCAGATGATTTAGGTTGACATGTAAAGTTGATCGGACTGTTAAAGTGATCATTCTAAACTGATCACTGGTGCTCCTTGATTAAAGGCTTATAAATGAAGCGTAATGAATGGCAACATGCAGTTGGCATACATTAGATTACTTGGTGGCTTTGTAGAAGCTCTTTCAGTCTCAAATGTTGTCACAATATGAAAAATCGAGCTAGCCTGACGTGGGTGTTGGACACATGCCATTTTGAGCTCTAAATGAAACGTTAAAGACAATTTAGTGCGGACAGGTCAAGTTGACCAGCTAGTTAAAATTATCATTCCAAACTGATCATTGGATCTCCTTGGTTAAAGGCTTATAAATGAAGCATAATGAATGGCAACATGCAGTTTGGGATACATTAGATTACTTGGACGGTTTGTAGTAGCTCTTTCAGTCTCAAATATTATCACAATATGGAAAATCGAGCTAGCGTAACGTGGGCATTGCACTCATGTCATCTTGAGCTCTAAATCAAAAATTATGTCAATTTAGTGCGGACACGTCAAGTTGATCAGCTAGTTAAATTTATCATTCTAAACTCATCATTGGTGCTCCTTTGTTAAAGGCGTATAAATGAAGCGTAATTAATGGCATCATGCAGTTTGAGATACATTGGTTTACTTGGAGGCATTGTAGTAGCTCTTTCAGTCTCGAATGTCATTTTGAGCTCTAAATAAAATGTTAAGGAAAATTTAGTGTGGACATGTCAAGTTTATCAACTAGTTAAAATAATCATCCTAACCTATCATTGGTGGTCATTGAGTAAAGGTATATAAATGAAGAATAATGTATAGAATCACCCAGTTTGGGATAGATTGGATTACTTGAAGGCTTTGTCCAAGCTATTTCGATCATAAATTTTTTCACAATATAGAAAAATGAGCTAGCTTAGCGTAGGTGTTAGATTTGTGTCATTTTGAACTCTAAATCAAAAGTTACGGACGATTTAGTGTAGACATGTCAAGTTGATCAGCCAGTAAAAATGATCATTCTAAACTGATCATTGGTGCTCCTTGATTAAAGGCTTATAAATGAATCATAATGAATGGCGTCATGCAGTTTGCGATATATTTGATTACTTGGAGGTTTTGTAGTAGCTCTTTTAGACTCAAATGTTTTCCCAATATGGAAAATTGAGCAAGCTTAACGTGGGCGCTGGACTCATGTCATTTTGAGCTTTAACTCAAAAGCAAAAGATGATTTAGTGTGGACTTGTCAGGTTGATCAAATAGTTAAAACAATCATTCTAAACTGATCATTAGTGATCCTTGATTAAAGGATTATAAATGAAGCATAATGCAATGCATCACGCAGTTTGGGATATATTGGATTATTTGGAGGCTTTGTCGCAGCTATTTTGGTGTTAAATTTTAGCCCGATATAGAAAATTGATCTAGCTTAACGTGGGCGTTGGATTCGTGTCATTTTGAACTCTACATCAAAAGTTCTAGACAATTTAGTGCACACATGTCAAGTTGATTGGCCAGTTAAAATGATCATTCTAAACTTATTATTGGTACTCCTTGAGTAAAGGCTTATAAATTAAGCATAATGCATAGCATCATGCAGTTTGCAATAGATTGGATTACTTGGAGGCTTTTTCGTAGTTATTTTGGTCTTAAATTTTGTCACAATATAGAAAATTGAGCTAGAATAACGTGGGCCTTAGATTCGTGTCATTCGGAATTCTAAATCAAACGTTACAGATGATTTAGTTCGGACATGTTAAGTTGATCGGCTAGTTAAAATGATCATTCTAAACTGAGCATTGGTGCTCTTGAGTAAAGGCATAATGTATGGCATCACACAGTTTGGGATACATTGGATTAATTTGAGGCTTTGTCGTAACTCTTTGAGCCTCAAATTTTGTCACAATATTGAAAATTGAGCTAGCTTAAAGCGGGTGTTGGATTCATGTCATTTTGATATCTAAATCAAAAGTTGAAGACAATTTAGGGCGGATATGTCAAGTTGATCAGCAAGTTAAAATGATCATTCTAAACTGATCATTGGTGTTCATTGATTAAAGGCTTATAAATGAAGCATAATGCATGGCATCACAGAGTTTAGGATAGATTGGATTACTTGAAAGCTTTGTCGTAGCTATTTCAGTATTAAATTATGTCACAATATAGAAAATTGAGCTGGCTTAACATGGGTGTTGGATTCGTGTCATTTTGAAGCCTAAGCCAAAAGTTACTGACGATTTAGTGCGTGCATGTCAAGTTGATTGGCCAGTAAAAATGCTCACTCAAAGCTGATCATTGGTGCACCTTGATTAAAGGCTTATAAATAAAACAATATTGCATGGCATCACGCAGTTTGGGATACATTGGATTTCTTGGAGGCTTTGTCGTAGCTATTTTGGTCTTAAATTATGACACAATATAGAAAATTGAGCTATCTTAACGTGGGCATTGGATTCGTGTCATTTTGAACTCTAAGCGTAAAGTGACTGACAATTTAGCGCGGACATGTCAAGTTGATCGACCAGTTAAAATGATCTTTCTAAACTAATCCTTGATGCTCCTTGATTAATGGCTTATAAATGAAGCATAATATTGCACCTTCGACATCCAGGAACAGCAGCACTACTATAAGCAATTAGCTGACCCAGGCATGCGACCTCTAACCAATGGAAGGAAAGGGAAGAATACTGGCCCATGACCAGAGGGATTCATCCAGTATCCGATCCCGTCTCATTCCGACCAGAGGAGAAGGAAGAGATAGATTACTTGACAGAAGAAGAAAGGGTGACGTGCTTGAGTGGCACCTTACACATGCTTCACACAGCCAGGAGTGCTAGGACATAACAGCGGATACTTCTTGACATCTATTCCCACTGGAGGAGAAGGAAGAGATAGATTAAACAGAGGAGAAAGGCTCCCGTACCTACGCCGTTCACTCGGACTAATGGCCGTCTTTGACTGCACCATCCCCGAGGTGTTCCTCCGTTAGCTCAGCTACACATGCAATAACGATTGTAGAGTTACAGACGATTTAGTGCAGACATGTCAAGTTGATCGGCCTGTAAAAATGATCATTCTAAACTAATCATTGGTGCTCCTTGATTAGATGCTTATAAATGAAGCATAATGAATGGCATCACGCAGTTTGGGATACATTGGGTTTCTTGGAGGCTTTGTCGTAGCTCTCTCGGTCTCAAATGTTGTCACAATATGGAAAATTGAGCTAGCTTAACGTGGGCGTTGTACTCGTGTCATTTTGAGCTCTAAATCAAAAGTTAAAGATGATTTAGCGCATACATATCAAGTTGATCAGCTAGTTAAAATGATCATTCTAAACTGATCATTGGTGGTCCTTGAGTAAAAGCTTATAAATGAAGCATAATGCATTACATCACCCAGTTTGATGTACATTGGATTGCTTGGAGGCTTTGTCGTAGCTATTTCTGTCTTAAATTTGTCGCAATAGAAAACTGAGCTACCTTAACGTGGGCTTTTGATTCGTGTTTATTATGAAATCTAAATCAAATGTTACGAACGATTTAGTGCAACCATGTCAAGTTGATCAGCAAATAAAAATGATCATTCCAAACTAATCATTGGTGCTCCTTGATTAAATGCGTATAAATGAAGCATAATGCATGTCATCACGCAGTTTGGGATACATTGGATTACTTGTAGGCTTTGTCGTAGCCTTTCAGTCTTAAATTATGTAACAATATAGAAAATTGAACGAGTTTAACGTGGGCCTTGGACTGTGTCATTTTGAACTTTAAGACAGAAGTTACTAACGATTTAGTGCGGACATGTCAAGTTGATCGGCCACTTAAAATGATCATTCTAAATTGATCATTAGTGCTCCTTAATTAAAAGCTTATTAATGAAACATAATGCATGGCATCACGCTGTTGGGGATATATAGGATTACTTGGAGGCTTTGTCATAGCTCTTTTAGTCTTAAATTTTTTCACAATATGGAAAATGGAGCTAGCTTAACTGGACGATGGATTCATGTTGGTTTAAGCTCTAAATCAAAAGATATAGACAATTAGTGCGGACATGTCAAGTTGGTCGGCCCGTTAAAATGATCCTTTTAAACTGATCATTGGTTCTCCTTGGTTAAAGTCATATAAATGAAGCATAATGCATGGGCTCAAAAAGTTCTAGACACATTGGATTAATTGGAGGCTTTGTCGCAGCTCTCCAGACTTAAATGTTGTCACAATAGTGAATACTGAGCAAGCTTAATGTGGGCATTGGATTCATGTCATTTTGAGCTCTGAATCAAAAGTTAAAGACGATTTAGCGAAGACATGTCAAGTTGATCAGCTAATTAAAAAGATCATTCTAGACTTAGCATTGGTCCTCCTTGATTAAAGGCTTATAAATGAAGCAAAATGTATGGCATCATGCAGTTCGGGATACATTGGATTACTTGGAGGCTTTTTCCTAACTACTTATGTATGAAATTATGTCATAATATTGAAAATTGGGGGTACCTTAACGTGGGCGTTGGATTTCGGTCATTTTGAACTTTAAATCAAAAGTTACGAACGATTTAGTGCAGACATGTCAACTTGATCGGCCTATAAAAAAGATCATTCTAAACTAATGATTGGTGCTCCTTGATAAAAATGCTTTTAAATGAAGCATAACACATGGCATCACGCAGTTGGGATACATTGGATTACTTGGAGGCTTTGTCGTAGCTTTTTCAGTCTCAAATGTTGTCACAATATTAAAAATTGAGATAGCTTAACGTGGGCGCTGGACTCATGTCATTTTGAGCTCTAAATCAAATGTTAAAGATGATTTTGCGCAAAGATGTCAAGTTGATCGTACAATTAAAATGATTTTTCTAAACTGATCATTGGTGTTGCTTGATTAAAGGCATATAAATGAAGCATAATGCATGGCATCACACAGTTTGGGATACATTGAATTACTTGGAGGATTTATCATAGCTCCTTTGGTCTTAATTTATGTCATAATATAGAACATTGAGCTAGCTTAACATAGGCGTTGGATTCATGTCATTTTAAACTCTATAAGCCAAAAATTACTGACTATTTAGTGGGGACATGTCAAGTTGATCGGCCAGTAAAATTGATAATTCTAAACTGATAATTGGTGCTCCTTGATTAAAGGCTTATTAATGAAACATAATGCATGGCACCATGCTGTTTGGGATACGTTGGATTACATGGAGGCTTTGTCATAGCTCTTTCAGTCTTAAATGTTGTGAGAATATAGAAAGTTAAACTAGCTTAACATGTGCATGGATTCATATTATTTTGAGCGCTAAATCTAAAGTTATAAGAAGATTTGTGCGAACATGTTAAGTTAATCGGCGAGTTAAAATGATCATTCTAAACTGATCATTGGTTCTCACTGGTCAAGTGCATATAAATGAAGCATAATGCATGGCATCACACGATTCTGGATATATTGGATTACTTGGAGGCTTTGTCGTAGCTCTCCAGTCTTAAATGTTGTCAGAAAATGGAATATTAAGCAAGCTTACTGTGGGCCTTGGATTCATGTTATTTTGAGCTCTAAATCAAAAGTTAAAGACGATTTAGTGCGGACATGTCAAGTTGATCAGCTAGTTAAAAAGCTCAATCTAAAATGATCGTTTGTGCTCCTTGATTAAAGGCTTATAAATGAAGTAAAATGCATGTCATCGCGCAGTTTGGGATACATTAGATTACTTGGAAACTTTGTTCTAACTATTTCTGTCTTAAATTATGTCATAATATTGAAAATTGAGAACGCTTAACGTAGGCGTTGGATTCGTGTCATTCTGAGCTCTAAATCAAAAGTTACGAACGATTTACTGCAGACATGTCAAGTTGATCGTCTTGTAAAAATGATCATTCTAAACTAATCACTCGTGCTCCTTGATTAAATGCATATAAATGAAGCATAATGCACGGCATCACGCAGTTTGGGATACATTGGATTACTTGGAGGCTTTGTCGTAGCTCTCTCGGTCTCAAATGTTGTCACAATATGGAAAATTGAACTAGCTTAACGTGAGCGTTGGACTCGTGTCATTTTGAGCTCTAAATCAAAAGTTAAATAAGATTTAGCGCGGATATATAAAGTTGATCAGCTAGTTAAAATGATCATTCTAAACTGATCATTGGTTGTCCTTGAGTAAAACCTTATAAATGAATCATAATGCATGGCATCACACAGTTAAGGATAGATTGGATTGCTTGGAGGCTTCGTTGTAGCTATTTCTGTCTTAAATTTGTCACAATATAGAAAATTGAGATAGCTTAACGTGGGCGTTGGATTCGGGTTTATTATGAAACCTAAATCAAAAGTTATGAACGATTTAGTGCAGACATGTCCAGTTGATTAGCCAATAAAATGATCACTCTAAACTAATCGTTGGTGCTCCTTGATTAAATGCTTATAAACGAAGCATAATGCATGGCATCACACATTTTGGGATACATTGAATTACTTGGAAGATTTGTCGCAGCTCTTTTGCTCTGAAATTATGTCACAATATAGAAACTTGAGCTAGCTTAGCGTGGGCGTTGGATTCGAGTCATTTTGAACTTTAAGCCAGAAGCTTCTGACGATTTAGTGCGGACATGTCAAGTTGATCGGCCACTTAAAATGATCATTCTAGATTGATCGTTAGTGGTCCTTGATTAAAGGCTTATTAATGAAACATAATGTATTGCATCACACTGTTTGGGATACATTGGATTACTTGGAGGCTTTGTCATAGGTCTTTTAGTCTTAAATGTTTTCACAATATGGAAAATTGAGCATGCTTAATGTGGGTGTTGGATTCATGTAATTTTGAGCTCTAAATCAAAAGTTAATGACGATTTAGCGCGGACAAGTTACGTTGATCTGCTAGTTAAAATGATCATTCTAAACTGATCATTGGTGGTCCTTGAATAAAAGCTTATAAATGAAACATAATGCATTGCATCACGCAGTTTGGATTAGATTGGATTGCATGGAGGTTTTTCCTAGCTATTTCGGTCTTAAATTTGTCACAATATAGAAAATTTAGCTAGTTTAAAGTGGGCGTTGGATTTGTGTCATTCTGAATTTTGAATCAAAACTCAAAGACGATTTTCTGCGGACATGTCAAGTTGATCGGCCAGTTAAACTAATCATTCCAAATTGATCATTAAGGCTCATTGAGAAATGGTTTTCATATGAATTTAATTCTATCTTAAATTTGTCGCAATATAGAAAATTGATCTAGTTTAACGTGGGCATTTGATTTGTGTTTCTTATGAACTATAAATCAAAAGTTACGAATTATTTAGTGCAGACATGTCAAGTCGATCGTCCAGTAAAAATGATCATTCTAAACTAATCATTGGTGCTCCTTGATTAAATGCTTATAAATGAAGCATGGCATAATGCAGTTTGGAATACATTGGATTACTAGGAGGCTTTGTCGTAGCTCTTTCAGTATTAAATTACATCACAATATAGAAAATTGAGTTTGTTTAACGTGGGCGTTGGATTCGTGTCATTTTGAACTCTAAGCCAAAAGTTTCTGATGATTTAGTGCGGACTTGTCAAGTTGATCGGTCAGTTAAAATGATCATTCTAAACTAATCATTGCTGCTCCTTGGTTAAAGGCATATAAATGAAGCATGATGCATGGCATCACGCAGTTCTGGATACATTGGATTATATGGAGGCTTTGTAGTAGCTCACCAGTCTTAAATATTCTCACAATATGGAATATTGAGCAAGCTTAATGTGGGTGTTGGATTTATGTCATTTTGAGCTCTAAATCCAAAGTTAAAGACGATTTAGCACGGAGATGTCAAGTTGATCAGCGAGTTAAAATGATCATTCTAAACTGATCATTGGTACTCCTTGAGTGAAAGCTTATAAATAAATCATAATGCATGGCATCACACAGTTTGGGATAGATTGGATTGCTTAGAGGCTTTGTCGTAGCTATTTCTGTCTTAAATTTGTCACAATGTAAAAAATTGAGCTAACTTAACGTGGGTGTTGGATTATCTTAACGTGGGCATTGAATTCGAGTCATATTGAACTTTAAGACAGAGGTTTCTGACGATTTTGAGCAGAAATGTCAAATTGATCGGCCACTTAAAGTGATCATTCTAAATTCATCATTTGTGCTCCTTGATTAAAGGCTTATTAATGAAGCTTAATGCATGGCATCACGCTGTTCGGGATATATTGCATTACTTGGAGGCTTTGTCATAGCTCTTTTAGTCTTAAATGTTTTCACAATATAAAAAATATAGCTCGCTTAACGTGGGTGATGGATTCATGTTATTTTAAGCTCTATCAAAAGTTATAAACAATTAGTGCGGACATGTCAAGTTGATCGGCCAGTTAAAATGATCGTTCTAAACTTATCACTGGTTCTCGTTGGTTAAAAGCATATAAATGAAGAATAATGCATGGCATCACATAGTTTTGGAAACATTGGATTACTTGGAACTTTGTCATAGCTCTCCAGTCATAAATGTTGTCACAATATGGAACATTGAGCAAGCTTAATTATGATGTTGGATTCATGTCATTTCGAGCTATAAATCAAAAGTTAAAGACGATTTAGCGCGGAAATGTCAAGTTGATCAGCTAGTTAAAATGATCATTATAAACTGATCATTGGTGGTCCTTGAGTAAAACTTATAAATGAAGCGTAATGCATGGCATCACGCAGTTTGGGATAGATTGAATTGCATGGAGGCTTTGTCGTAGCTATTTCTGTTTTAAATTTTTCATATTATACAATATTGAGCTAGCTTAACATGGACGTTTGATTCGTGTTTATTATGAACTCTAAATCAAAAGTTACGAAGTGCATACATGTCAAGTCGATCGGCCAGTAAAAATGATCATTATAAACTAATCATTGGTGCTCCTTGATTAAATGCTTATAAATGAAGCATAATGCATGGCATCACACAGTTTGAGATACATTGGATTACTAGGAGGCTTTGTCGTAGATCTTTCAGTATTAAATTATGTCACAATATAGAAAACTGAGCTAGCTTAATGTGGGCGTTGGATTCGTGTCATTTTGAACTCTAAACCAGAAGTTACTGATGGTTTAGTGTGGACTTGTCAACTTGATCGGTAAGTTAAAATGATCATTCTAAACTGATCATTTTAAAGGCATATAAATGAAGCATAATGCATGGCATCACGCAATTCTGGATACATTGGATTATTTGGAGGCTTTGTCGTAGCTCAGCAGTCTTAGATGTTGTCACAATATGGAACATTGAGCAAGCTTAATGTCGGTATTTGATTCATGTCATTTTGAACTCTAAATCAAAAGTTAAAGACGATTTAGCACGGACATGTCAAGTTGATCAGCTAGTTAAAATGATCATTCTAAACTGATCATTGGTGCTCCTTGAGTGAAAGCTTATAAATGAAGCATAATGCATGGCATCACACAGTTTGGGATAGATTGGATTGTTTGGAGGCTTTGTCGTAGCTATTTCTGTCTTAAATTTGTCACAATATAGAAAATTGAGCTAGCTTAACGTGGGAGTTGGATTCGCATCATTATGAACTCTAAATCAGAATTTTTGGAGGATTTAGTGCAGACATGTCAAGTTGATCAGATGGTAAAAATGATCATTTTAAACTTATCATTGGTGCTCCTTGATCAAATTCTTATAAATGAAGCATAATTCATGGCATCACGCAGTTTGAGATAGAATGGATTACTTGGAGGTTTGTCGTAGCTCTTTTGGTCTCAAATGTTGTCACAACATGGAAAATATAGCTAGTTTAACGTTAGCGTTGTATTCGTGTCATTTTGAACTCTAAGCTAGAAGCTACTGATGATTTAGTGCCGACATGTCAAGGTGATCGGTCAGTTAAAATGATCACTCTAAACTGATCATTGGTGGTCCTTGATTAAAGGCTTATTAGTGAAACATAATGCATGACATCACGCTGTTTGGGATACAATGGATTACTTGAAGGCTTTGTCGCAGCTTACCAGCCTTAAATGTTGTCACAATTTGGAACATTGAGCAAGCTTAATGTGGGTGTTGGATTCATGTCATTTTGAGCTCTATATCAAAAGTTAAAGACAAATTAGCGTGGACATGTCAAGTTGATCAGGTAGTTAAAATGATCATTCGAAACTGATCAATGGTGCTCCTAGAGTTAAAGCTTATAAATGAAGCATAATGCATGGCATCACACAGATTGGGATAGATTGAATTGCTTGGAGGCTTTGTCGTACCTATTTCTGTTTTGAATTTGTCACAACATAGAAAACTAAGCTAGCCTAACATGGGCGTTGGATTCGCGTCATTACGTATTCTAAATCAAAAGTTATGGAAGTTTTAATGCAGACATATCAACTTGATTGGCCAGTAAAATTGATCATTCTAAACTAATCAATGGTGCTCCTTGATTAAAATGCTTATAAATTACCCATAATGCATGGCATCACGCAGTTTGGGATATATTGGATTACATGGAGGCTTTGTCATAGCTCTTTCGGTCTTAAATTATGTCACAATATAGAAAATTGAGCTAGTTTAACATGGGCGTTGGATTCGAGTCTTTTTGAACTTTAAGCCAAAAGTTACTGACGATTTAGTGCGAACATGTCAAGTTGATTGGCCACTTAAAATGATCATTCCAAATTGATCATTAGTGCTCTTTGATTAAAGGCTTATTAATGAAACATAATGCATGGCATCATGTTGTTTGGGATACATTGGATTACTTGGAGGCTTTGTCATAGCTCTTTTAGTCTTAAATGTTTTCACAATATGGAAAATTGAGCTAGCTTTATGTGGGTGATGGATTCATGTTATTTTAAGCTGTAAATAAAAAGTTATAAACAATTAGTGCGGACATGTCAAGTTGATCGGTCAGTTAAAATGATCATTCTAAACTGATCACAGGTGCTCCTTGGTTAAAGGCTTATTAATGAAACATAATGCATGACATCACGCTGTTTGGGATACATTGGATTACTTGGAGGCTTTGTCGTAGCTCACCAGTCTTAAATGTTGTCACAATATGGAACATTGAGCAAGTTTAATGTGGGCATTGGATTCATGTCATTTTGAGCTCTAAATCAAAAGTTAAAGACGATTTAGCGTGGACATGTTTAGTTGATTAGCTAGTTAAAATGATCCTTCGAAAATGATCATTGGTGCTCCTAGAGTTAAAGTTTATAAATGAAACATAATGCATGGCATCACACAGTTTGGGATAGATTGGATTGCTTGGAGGTTTTGTCGTATCTATTTCGGTCTTGAATTTGTCACAACATAGAAAACTGAGCTAGCTTAACATAAGCGTTGGATTCGCGTGATTACGAATTCTAAATCAAAAGTAATGGAAGATTTAATGCAAACATATCAAGTTGATTGGCCCGTAAAAATGATCATTCTAAACTAATCATTGGTGCTCCTTGATTAAAATGCTTATAAATGAACCATAATGCATGGCATCACGCATTTTGGGATACATTAGATTAGTTGGAGGCTTTATCATAGCTCTTTCGGTCTTAAATTATGTCACAATATAGAAAATTGAGCTAGATTAACGTGGGCGTTGGACTCGAGTCATTTTGAACTTTAGGCCAAAAGTTACTGACGATTTAATGCGGACATGTCAAGTTGATTGGCCACTTAAAATGATCATTCTAAATTGATCATTAGTGCTCCTTGATTAAAGGCTTATTAATGAAACATAATGCATGGCATCACGTTGTTTGGGATACATTGGATTACTAGGAAGCTTTGTCATAGCTCTTTTAGTCTTAAATGTTTTCACAATATGGAAAATTGAGCTAGCTTTACGTGGGCGATGGATTCATGTTATTTTAAGCTCTAAATCAAAAGTTATAAACAATTACTGTGGACATGTCAAGTTGATCGCCCAGTTAAAATGATCCTTTTGAACTTATCATTGGTTCTCCTTGGTCAAAGGCATATAAATGAAGCATAATGCATGGCATCACGCAGTTTGAGATACATTGGATTACTTGGAGGCTTTGTTGTAGGTCTCCAATCTTAAATGTTGTGTCAATATGGAACATTGAGGAAGCTTAATGTGGGTGTTGGATTCATGTCATTTTGAGCTCTAAATCAAAAGTTAAAGACGATTTAGCGCAGACATGTCAAGTTGATCACCTAGTTAAAATGATCATTCTAAACTGATCATTGGTGATCCTTGAGTAAAAGCTTATAAATGAAGCATAATGCATGGCATCACGCAGTTTGGGATAGATTGGATTGCATGGACGCTTTGTCGTAGCTATTTCCGTCTTAAATTTTGTCATAATATAGAAAATTAAGCTAGCTTAACGGGGGCGTTTGATTCGTGTTTATTATGAACTCTAATTCAAAAGTTACGAACGATTTAGTGCATACATGTCAAGTCGATCGGCAAGTAAAAATGATCATTCTAAGCTAATCATTGGTGCTCCTTGATTAAATGCTTATAAATGAAGCATAATGCAAGGCATCACGCAGTTTGGGATACATTGGATTACTAGGAGGCTTTGTCGTACCTCTTTCAGTATTAAATTTATGTCACAATATAGAAAATTGAGCTAGATTAACGTGAAGATGTAGTTGTTTGGCACTGATCCTTGAACTACTTGTGAAGTAGTACAAGTAGTAAGTTAGGACCTCGTGGAGACTGTCCAAGCAAAATAGAAAGAAAGGAAGCAGAAACTTGGACTACATGAGAAGCCCATTGGGAAGGATCCAACAAGCTTGGATCAAGTGGGAAGGATACAAAAAGGCAGTAAAGTGAAGTTCAAGGAATTTTCCTATTCTTGTAAAAGAATAAGGAAACATTGCAATACAAAGAGATATGGAAATCTCATGGAGAAAAGGAATTCGACTCTAGGGTTTTTGATGAGGACATCAGGTCGTATGTCCAGCCAGGAGACCAGACTGGCCGACCGGGAAGCTTGCCCGAGACAGCCGGGCCATTTGGCACGTCTGCCGGCCCATTTGGCACGTCTGCCGGCCCATTTGGCACATCTACCGGCCCAAGCGGTACCGCCGGACCCTCGACTAATAGGACCGGACCGATCAGCATTGCCGGCGGAGAGGGCGCAAGCTTCCGGCACAATTGGTGGCGACGTGGATCACAGCGCCGGTCCCCCTGGTGACACCGCCGACTCCGGGATCAACTTGGCCGGTACTGAAGGCATTCCGGCCAGTACCTCGCACAGTCCAGCCGGTACAGCCAATCCAGCCGAGTGCACGAGCATTTCAACTTCTACACAAGGAAACTCGGACCAGATAAGCTACCAGCTTCAGGACATGCATCTAGAGGAAGTCTCCATACCATTAGTGCCACCAGGAGCAATGAAAAGGAGCAGATCAAGAGCACTCCTTCACAACTTCTACACAAGGAAACTCGGACCAGATAAGCTACCAGCTTCAGGACATGCATCTAGAGGAAGTCTCCACACCAGTAGTGCCACCAGGAGCAATGACAAGGAGCAGATCAAGAGCCCTCTTCCACAAGTTCAGCTTATGGGTCGACAAGCTCCTAGAGGAAGATCGACTAAGGACAATGGGCCAGAAGTGCAAAGAAGAGTCCAAAGGCTTCTCAACAATGAAAGGGACTTCAGAGACTTGGGCTTTAGTGTCAAGAGAGGTCAGGGCCCAAAGATTCCTAACCCTACTTTAAGTCAAAGACTAGAGCAAGGCGCATGCATGCCACAAGGGCGGCCACCTTCCATTTCTTGGCCGTGAGGTAAGTAAGGTAAGTTTTCAATAAGAATATTTGCCTTTTCTGTTTTGCAGGGTAGGATCTAGAATTTTACATTTTTGAGTCAAAGACATTTTAGGAATAGGTCCTTTTTCGGTTATGCACTTTTGTACATTTTCCATTTGTGCATTTTTGTAATCTTTCTTTTTCTTTCTTTGAGTCGACCCTAGAAGGTCAAGCTGTCGAGCAAATTAATAAGGCTCCTTCCAGTATTGTAGTTCGACAACCTTTCTGATATTAATAAAGTGCAAATTCTCACTTTACAAGTTTTTCTCTCAAAGAAGCTTGTACGCTTAGAACCTAGTTGAGACCAGCCCTCCTAGCTCTAAGTTTGTGATTTATCACGAGGTTCATCACCCCTGGTGTGGTTCACTTCACCCTTCCATAGAATACCAACCCAAAACCCCTATCCAAGAAGTCTAGGGTCGAGTTTCGCACCTAAACTTCTCCAAGCATCCCACGCGCATATAAGCCTTGAATCGAGGCTTGTATCATTTTTGGTATCAGAGCTTAAAACTCCTAAACCAGGTTGTTTCTATCCTTTAACTTGTTTTGTTTCTTGTTCTTGCATTAGTTTAAGTTTCATTCAAGAAAAATCAAAAAAATAACATCTAAGTTCATACCGAGTGCATCTAGTTCCTACGTGAATCACTAGGTTCTAGAATCATTCTTGCATTGCTATTTTCGACTTTCCTTTTTGTTAGAATCATATTTCTATTATTTTAAAGTTAAATTAAAAGAAAAGAAAAAGAAAATAGGAAAAATAACTAAAGGATTCGAATTGGACAACTAGCAATAATTGTCAAGAAAGTTTCCTTTTTATTCAAATCTTCATATCTTCGAATTTTCCATTTCTCAGATTTTTTTCTTTTTGCATTTTTTCGAATCCCCTTATAAAAGAAAACCCTCCTAATAATTTAGGAGCAGCATAACTTGTCTTCTTTCCTTGTAATACGCAATGGCAGAAGAAAATAGAGAAGCAACCGAAGCCATGATGGCCATGTTCACCACCCTCCAAACGCAACTCGCATCAATAGGCGAGAGGTTGGAGCGCGTGGAGAGGCCTGCAAGATTCCAGGCCATAAGGTACGTGAGAGCTGAGCAAGACCGTGCTTAGGTTCCTGAGCACCTTAGGACACGGCACGAACAAGAGGAGCCCCAGCCAGATGGAGATGAGGACACACAACCTCATAACTATCACCATAGGCCGAGAGGACCTCCACGGCAACCAGAGGCAAAAGATGATGGCTTTGAGCCATATGGTCTTCACCAGAGACCAAGAATGCCTCCTAGACGTCATGAGGATGGAGATGAACACACCTATAACCGGGTAATTAATCCTGATGTTAAACTTACTCCTCCAACTTTTGCAGGAAAAGTAGACCCGAGGCTTACCTAGATTGGGAGAAGCGAATGGATCATATCTTTGATCACTACAACCAACCAGGACCTAGGAGAGTCTCAATGGCAGTAGCACAACTCACGAACAATGCCCTCATCTGGTGGGATCGTGAGGTATCTGACAGAAGGAGGAAAAGAATGAGGCCCATAGACTCATGGGTCGACATGAAGGATGTCATGCGACAAAGGTTTGTTCCACCTTACTTTTATAGGGACTTGCAACGTCGTTTTCGTACTCTTAAGCAGGGTACCAGATCAGTAGAGGAGTACTATGAAGAGTTCGAGAAGCTAAGGAACAGATTGGAGGTCAATGATGATGAAGAAGCATTGATGGCACAATTCTTGGATGGACTCCAAGAAAGAATCAGCCGCAAGGTGGAAAGGCAAATCTACAATGACTTCAAAGATTTGTTCCACCTATCTGTCCAGGCTGAGCAGCACATCAAACGTAAGAGCCAAGACATCCGCAGCAAGCCTAAGACGCCTTGGGCACCAAGCAACATCCCCAAGCCCGTAGACAAAGGCAAGAGCATAGAGATCGAGTCAAGGTTCAAGAGCAAGCCTCCTGAACCCAACCGTGACCAGAGAGAGCCTGGTAAGTCTTCTAACCCTCAAAGATCACGTGACATCACTTGTTTCAAGTGTAGGGGTCGTGGACACATCTCAAGGGAGTGCCCAAACAACCAGGTCATGTTGATTACGGAGGCTGGAGAATATGAGTCCCAAGATGAAGAGGACTATGAACCAGAAGAGGAGTATGGTGACATTGAGTACCCTGATGTGGGAGAAGTGCTGGTCACTAGACGTATCCTCAGTGCAATGGTGGATCCTTCAGAGACCATCCAAAGGGAGAACATCTTCCACAGCCTTTGCACCATCAAGGGCAAGGTATGTAACCTCATCATAGATGGTGGTTCTTGCACTAACGTTGCTAGTGCATATATGGTTGATAAGCTAGGTCTAGAGAAGACAAGGCATCCTCCACCATATAGACTGAGATGGCTCGATGACAAAGTGGAGCTCAAGATCCATGAGCAAGTCACTATGCCATTCAGTGTGGGCAAGTACCAAGACCAAGTAGTGTGCGACGTGGTGCCAATGCAAGCTGGCCATCTTCTGCTAGGAAGGCCATGGCAGTTTGACAAGGAGACCAGACATGATGGCCGAACCAATCTTACACTTTTGTGCATGACAAGAGAAAGGCCAGCCTAGCTCCTCTCACGCCTGCCCAGGTACATGAGCTTCAACAGCAAATGAGTAAGGAAAAGAAGCTC
>JAEVFF010001948.1:39048-62936 GCA_018901945.1 Pugionium dolabratum | reverse complement strand
CTAATTTTGTGATTTATCACGAGGTTCATCACCCCTCGTGTGGTTCACTTCACCCTTTCATCTTTTACCAACCAGAAAACCCCCATCCAGAAGCCTAAGGTTGAGTTTCTCACATAATCTTCTACAAACAGCCCACGCGCATCCAAGCCTTGAATCGAGGCTTGTATCAGCATGAACATGGATGAAGTCTCTACACCAGTGGTGCCACCAGGAACCATGACAAGGAGCAGAACAAGGACACTCTTCCACAAGTTCAGCTTGTGGGTAGACGAGCGCAAATTGGTCACATTTTTTATGACCAATTGGGACCACAATGTTTAAATAAATAGGATTGTTGTAAATTAATTATAATTTTCTATTACCAAATTTGCGAACATAAGAGAACGTATATAATTTGGTCACAAAACTTGTGACCAATTTGTTATCATACTTTTAATTTAAACAGTGAGTTCGTAAATTAGTCACAAATTGATATTAAATTGATCAAAAACATTTTGTGAAATAAATTAATATTTAGAAATAAAATACAAATCGAAATATAAATAAATTTCAATACAAAAGTTTAAGTGAAGCATTTTGTGCTATTTATTAGTTTACATACTCGATTGAAAATAATACAAAATATATTATTTGTTTTGTTTTCTATATCATATAAGATTATGAGGTAGCTGGAAAAAATATCTAGCAAAATTTATATTTCATTATATAAGGTTGGATGTGTTTGACACCAGATTAATACATAAGATTTTAATAATTCAAAAGATTATAATATGTATCACTATTTGTTTAAGTTTTTACATGTGTAAATAAAGTAATACAGATAATATTGAAAGTTAACACATATGATTTCATATGTTTCGATGTATTAATACAAAAGAAAAGAAAATTGACATGTAAGATTATTATAGTATAATAAACTATGGCATGTATCATTACTAATTGTGATATTAAAAAAAAATCTAAAATAGTAAAAAATTATTAAATAAAAAACGAAAAGATAACACATATATTATATTTTACAAACATATATTATACACACATATATTTTCAGTAAATTAATACTTTCAGTAAAGTATGTAATATTTATAATATATGAAAATTATAATAATAATAATACATATTTTATGAATATAAAAATATGATACATCAATGTTAATTTTGATAGTTAATATTGTAAAATTTGGTTTGGTTACAAATATTTGTGACGAAAATATGACTATCATATTTGTGATAAGCGCGTAGTTGCAAAAGAATTCCAATATTTGTAACTCAAACCAAATGTCATATTGATCACAAAATTTAGGATAACAATATAGTTGCAAATATAATCGAAAATTTTATAACTGTTTATGTGGTCGTATTTTAATTGTAAAACAACAATTAATATTCGATTATTTTTTTGTGATGATTGATTTGTAATCACCGTGTATGGTCCCAAAAGAGTTATTTTTTTTTTGTAATGTATTGTATTGATATTAGAAACTAATTCATTATGTATGATTATGTATTAGAATCATATGTATAATATGTCTAATATTGTGTAATATGTATAATATGTGTAATATGTATAATATATATATAATATGTATAATAAATATTTTAATCTGAAGTCTGAACAAGCAGTTATCAATTTTAAAAATTAAATATTTATATTGCAATATTACCTGTAAATTACGTAGAATTTTTGTTTGTATTATATAATTGAAAAAACTGATTACGAATATTAGTACTTTTAGGATATCGATTCTTCACACTTCAAGAAATTCACATCGAATCACATCTAATCACATTTAAATTAGATTTAGATTTACACTGAAAAATATTAACAAATTATAATTAATTATGTATTTATAATACTTTAAAATAGCACCATTTTAAGTTTATCTTTTAAATTTAGCACAATAAAACTAAAATTCCAAAAATAGAATAAATTATTATATAAAAATAATTATTTACCTTAAATAAAATATATATAAAATTAAAACATAATGTTTGGGTTCATTTTTTACAATTTAGGGTTTAAATTGTTTTTAGGGCAATTGACTAAAATAACACCATTTCAAGTTTTTGTTTCAAATATAGCACTAGTCATTTAAATTTCTAAAAATAGCACAAATTTAATACTAAAATAATTGAAAACTTATTCCTAATGAAAAAAATTTAAACCCTAATTTGGAAAAAGTGAACCCAAACATTATGTTTTAATTTTATATATATTTTATTTAAGGTAAATAATTATTTTTACATAATAATTTATGCTATTTTGGGAATTTTAGTTTTATTGTGCTAAATTTAGAAGATAAACTTAAAATGATGTTATTTTAGGGTATTACTCTTTTTTTATTAGGAATAAATTTTCAATTATTTTAGTATTAAAGTTGTGCTATTTTGGAAATTTAAATGACTAGTGCTATATTTGGAACAAAAACTTGAAATGGTGCTATTTTAGTCAATTGCCTTTAATAAATGTAAATGAGATGTGATAAATATTCAATTAATCCAAAGGGCAATTGACTAAAATACCATCATTTCAAGTTTTTGTTCCAAATATAGCACTAGTCATTTAAATTTCCAAAAATAGCACAAATTTAATACTAAAATAATTAGAAACTTATTCCTAATGAAAAAAATTTAAACCCTAAATTAGAAAAAATGAACCCAAACATTATGTTTTAATTTTATATATATTTTATTTAAGGTAAATAATTATTTTTACATAATAATTTATGCTATTTTGGGAATTTTAGTTTTAGTGTGCTAAATTTGGAAGATAAACTTAAAATAGTACTATTTTAGGGTATTACTCTAATCTAATCTAATCCAAATTATGTTTATATTTTGTTTGGTGAAATTTTCAAAATTTATAATATTTTTTATATTATGTATGGCTTTTATTTGAGTAATACCCTAAAATAGCACCATTTTAAATTTATCTTCCAAATTTAGTACATTAAAAATAAAATTCCAAAATATCACAAATTATTATATGAAAATAATTATTTACCTTAAATAAACTATATAGAAAATTAAAATATAATGTTTGGGTTCAATTTTTCCAATTTAGGGTTTAAATTTTTTTCATTAGGAAGAAGTTTTTAATTATTTTAGTATTAAATTTATGCTATTTTTGGAAATTTGAATGATTAATGTTATATTTGGAACCAAAACTTGAAATAGTGCTATTTTAGTCGATTGCCCCTTTTATTTCAAAATATTTTTATATCAAAATATTAAAAAGTTATAGATAATATAATGTTAAATATTTTTAATATTATTTTTGTAAATATTGTAATAAATTATATAGTATGTTATATTTATTTTAAAATAGTATAATAGTATGACTTTGACATATTTCTAAATTGTATAATATATGAAAATACTTTCAAATAATATATTAGGATTAGGAACACTGTTGACGAAGAAAATACTTCTAACTAATCGATGCCAAAATAGAAAAAATATTTTCTTATCTCTTAAATGTTACATTTGCCAAAACAAATGCCTAGTAGGAAAATCAAATGCTTAGAGATAGCATTTTCCTATAATAACAATTTAGGATAAAACAAGGTTTGATTATAACATTTTTTTGTGTCATTTAGATTACAAAGATGCGACTTCATAGTTTAATATATTTATACAAAAATTTAAGAGAGAAAAATGGAGTAACTCCACATCATTAAAATAGATATAAAAGTGATGCAATATTTACTTTTTTCCTAGTTATAAATATTCAAAATCTGAAATAGCGTATAAGACATACCAGTAATTACTAATTAATGATATTTTGGCTTATTCACATTTTTCTGAAAAGCTAAAGCATCTATATTTCTTTTGGCCGACAGATAAGGACAAGTGGGTAACCCTATTAGAGCAAACATATCCAACGGTCAAAATTAGTGGGTTTATTAACAAAAATGGATTTCTAAACTCCTTTTTTCAAAAAAGTCATAAAAAGTTGTTTATGATCAGTGATATTCATAAGTTTATATTCAAACTGAAATCTATGCATTTCAAATTGAGTCTTTCGTTTATTAACTATGTTTGTATTCGTGCTATATACGGAATAAAATAATTATTGAATAAATAATATAAATTTAATTATAAAATCTATTATAATTTTTTATAAAATATTATTATTTACAATTTAAAATTTGATTATGTATATCAAAAATGTTAATTATTATTTTCAATGAAATTTATAGTTTTTATTTTATTTGAAATTAATTTTTTTTCTGTAAAATATATTTTATTTATAAAATATTAGTAACAATAATTTTTTTATTCAAATAATAAATATTCATATTTTAAATTTTCAAATTTATTATATATGCTAATTAAGCAGATCTATTTTTATATAAATGACTAGTGATTCTATTTTTTAAAATGATAAAAATGATTAGAAAAAAAAATGATTTAAAATATAATAAATAAACATAAATAATATGATATAATTAAAATATAAATATTATTTTTTGATGCGACTAACTATTAATTATTTATAAATTTATGTCTATGTAATGTAAAGAAATATAGAAGATTAATTTTTCAAAACAAATAGGTGTTTTTTATTAACTTATAAAATATATTGAATTTATAATCAAATTAATATAAATGACATATATTTATAATTATTCTAATAATTTAAATTTATTTATATATTTATTTAAAATTCATTTTGATAATGAAACATCAACGTATTACTTTTGTGAATAACACATTATAGTGATATTATATTCTAATTTTTTTAATTAATATATTACAGATTTAATTATCTATTATACTTTGTTATTGTAAAACAAATAAAATAATAATAAACAAAAATATTTTGACGTATTGCTCGTAAACAATGCGAATAAATTCTTATTTGGATTTTCCACATATTACAAGAAACATGATTTCTTCTGAAACCTGCTACTTTTATTCCATAACATGTTTTTATATTGACATTTAATTATCACATAATGTCTTAACAAAATTAGTTTTTAAGTCTGACTTCTTAAAGACTACATCAAATTAATAAATTTATACACTATATAAAATGAACATGTGATGAGAAAACATCTCGCTTCTTATAATATTTCAATGAAAGACAAAATTGTTTAAAAAATATTTATAATCATTTACTTAAATTGTTTCCAAAATTACATTTATAAATAATGAACTTGAAAATGCAAAAAATAAAGGGCGGAAATAAATATACGAAACTCTAATTTGACTAATTCTATAAGTAGTAATCAAGACCAATGACACAACACAAGACATGAATGTAAATTATAGAATGGGGTTCGATTTAAGGACATGTAAAAGATGAAGAGTCAATTATTAGGTGAAGACAAAGATACTAAAAACTGTTATCTGAAAGTTACCAGACGACGGAAAAGAAAAGAGCTTTTCGAGACTGCTTCCTCTTCTCAGACCTCTAATCACTCTTACCTTAGCTAGTCCCAAGGACTGTCCTTTACTGTTCCTCTCTTTTACTTATTATAGTATTTACTATTCTTTTCCTTCATATTATTATAATAATATATGTTTAACTATTTTCTTGTATATAAAGGTTCAGTGGCCCAATTCCCATTTTCCTTAGTAAATTAATTTTGGTAAAAATGCAAACTGCTCACGTGAAAAAAAAACAGTGCAAACTCCATTAACATTTTATTGAGTTTATTTGGTAAATGGCAATAGTAAAATATGAAAAATTGGAATATTTGTTATTAGAAACTAAAGATACGAATGTGTTTTTAGATGAACAGATAGAGCCGTGTTAAGCAGCTTCAACCCCCGCCCCATTCGATCTGTTCTGCAAACAGATTAAAATAAATAACAGTTAATATTTATTTATTTTATTTGTTAAGAGAATTTACGATGTATAGCATAAGCTTATGCCAAAATGTAATTTAATAATATGGAAATCAAGAAATGATTTTATATTTAATAATAAGATTATATCTGTGGATATGGTACTTCAACGGAGTAATGATGATGCACTGGAATGGATGACACATCTAGGAAGGATAAAATGACGAATCATTTGCATACGTTATCTACAAAATGGAAAGCACCACCATAGGATTGAGTTAAATATAACTATGATGCGGCTCATCGTATTGGGAACAATTCATCAGGTATGGGATGGATCATCCGCAATAACAATGGAATCTTATTACATGCTGGTAGAGGGAAATTTCAAGGTCGGCATTCAGTAATTGAAGCAGAATTTACTGCACTCATATGAGCCATTCAATCTTCATGGTCTCTGGGTTTTCGCAAAATAATCTTTGAATGAGACAATCTTACGTTAAATAATCTTATCAATCTCAAGGAACGTCATCTTCAACTGCAACATTATATCAAGACAATTCAAAGTTGGACTTCTCAGTTTGAAGACATACTCTTTAATCATCAACCACGATCATGTAATAAAGCTGCTGACATTTTAGCTTCCATATCTATCAATTCACCTGATTTTTGGGATATCTTCCATTGTTGTCCGTTATTTTTACAACAATATGTAAACTTTGATTGTGGATTTTAATAAAAAGTATCTTGAAGGAAAAAAAAAGCTTATGCCAAAATTTTGTTATCTAGCACAAAAATATATTTTTCTAAAATCCCATATACCTACCTACCTATATCACTAAAATGATGTAATTTTTATTTCTTTTTGATACACTATTAGTATTAGTAGGAAAGATGCATACACATTACCGATGAGAGAATCCATTTATGTAGAAAGTTACTGTTAAAAAAAAAATTCAGAATTTTCTGTGATCTTCGTTGGCACCACTTCCTAACAACCACATTCAGTCGCAAATGCATATCGCATCCTTCGAAAAAACCCATTCACAACGGTCACATTTGTTAGTCAGAATCGCTATCGTTTATAAATACTAGCAATAAACAGACAATGTTTCTTCAATACCAATTTCGTTCCACCAAGAAACACGCTGGAAAAAACAAAACTTGGCCCATTGTCTGTCTAAGCAGAAATGGTATGCAACACATCACATATCTAGTATTTTACATTTCAGATACATCCATGGTTTCACTGTTGCTTTGCTTTCGAACAGTGAAAAACTTATTTGTTTCGTGAATGTATGCAGTCCGTTCAGTCAGAATTATCTGATTGGCTATTTGCAATTGATCACGAACTTGTTGGCGAACGGGTAAACTCATACCACAAAAAAAATAATCAATGCTATCCTCAATATAATATTGGAGGAGGAGGTTGAATTCTTCTGCAATTCACGATTTGGCCAAATCATTGGTATTACGTATAAACCATCATATTCGGAGACTTGTGGAAAATTTATCATCACTCGATAACTAAAAATATATAAAAAACATAAAATATGGTTTTTGTTTGTCAGTAAACCAGTAAGATTTTCTCTTAGGGAATTTGCAATAATCACCGGTCTTCCATGCGGCAAGTTTCCGAATAAATCGAAGGTAAATAAAAAGCATCCAATAAAGGAGAAACCCTACTGGTCCCACTTTTCGATAATCTCCAAACTTGCACCATTGACCTCGCAATCAAGATGCTTAAGAAGAAAACTGTGATGGATAGATAATTTAGGATCAAATATGTTTGTCTTACAATTGTTGCATCCGTTCTAGTGCCGACATCACACATACCCCAAATTGACAAGACACACGTGGAATTCATAAGAGACCTCAATACGTTTTTTGTATATCCATGAGAGAGGTTGGCATTCGACTTGGTTGTGTTTAGCATCAAGAAACGAGATGTATTAGCGTTATCTCAAAGTACACTTGTTGTACAAGGATTTTTTTACTCTATACAATATCTCATGTTACAAGCTGTTCTAGCACTAACAATGTATGTGCAAGTTAATGACTCCTCCTCATCCCACACTAAGAGCGACGATGATGACGCGAATAACACTTTACTACCTCTGACCAACCATTCAAAGAAAGAGAAACTTAGTTTGACCCCGGGGCATGCGAGGTTCCTCGACGATGAAGGCGAGGTAATTTAGATATTACATACGCTTACATCTATTTTTTTATATTTCACGTAGCATACGTATTAGAACTCTGAAATCTTTACTCTGCTAGAGTTTTAATTAACAAAATGGTAACTGTTATCACTTTACGATTACTTTTTTTTAGATACTTCTAGACAATCAGTGTACATAGATAAATCATTACATATATTACATATCATGCAACATAACTGTTATCCGTCAACATTGTTCGTTAACAATAATTACATATTTATCATACAATTTTGTAGGTGACAGTTGATTATATTATATCTTATTCCGGTTCGACATCAATCAACAAGTCGGAGTTGGGATGGTCTAATGATGATGAGGATGAGAAAGTGAACAATATGGTAAGATTGACTGGTGAAAATTTCCAGTTCAAAAGACATTTTTGTTGGTGGTGTAACGGAGGCGGATTTGGTTAGCTTAGAAACGAAGAGAAGAAGATAAAAGAGAAGAAGGAAAAAAAAGGAGAAGAGACCGATTGCAGAAGCTCGTCAATCTTCCACCAACAGTCCACCAAATATATCAGTGATCATATATGTGTGCAACGTCTTGCGGATTTTGTGGTTTCCAATTTTAAGGACGAGTTAGGTAACATAGATATAAAATTAACACAAATGCTGGAAAAATCAAATTCCAAGAGGATTCACTCCTAGTGCTAGGTGGCGTAGTTGAGAAAGTGATTGATGTCAAGGTATTAAAGATGCAAGAAGCTTTTATATTTTCCATTTGCTAAATTTTGGAGAAATCCACATCGAAGGCGAGACAAAACATACAGTTGTCGGAGAACAAAGAAATGACAATATTAACATCAGTAATATCCGCAGAAACTCAGAATGATCGGTAGTGAGAAACATGCAAAACAAGGTAATAAGAACACAATCAGATGCATATGACGCAATCAACGCTGTACTCAATTCACTTAATGTAGCAGCGGATGACAAAGTATATATTTACATATTCTTAAATGTTTCTCAACCTTGGAAATTGCATATATGCATTTAAAATCAAATATTACCATCTCATAATTTGTGTTTGTTGACACTAATAGAATGTTGGACATGGAAACATTTTAATAGGTGGTCCAAGCAACTAATCTCCTGTACAATACAGGATGGTTGGACACGAAGGTGAAACCGACATGGTACATTTGTATATTTATATACTGTCTTATTTTCAAACTGTTCTTGAAAAACCATATCTTCACAGATAAATCAATTATATGTACCATCAAGGATTCTATCGTTTTCGCTTGGATTGTCGCATGAAGAAATGAGGATGGACAAGGAAGATGCAGGGTGCCCACAGTGAAATAAACTAGAGAAAAACTGATGGCAACGAAGTAGCAGATGTAGCTGATGATGGCGATCATGAGCTAAGGAAGAGCCAACAACAATGGACAACACCCAATCTTCACAAATATTTTTAATGTGACAACAGGATGGGCATTATGGTCGGCAAGTCACCGCCTATTTTGATTGGCTCGGATCCCAAAATGGATTACATTGTGAAATTTATGCACAACACTAAAAACTATAAGTATTTTACATGCTTACATCATCCAATTTCATCAAACACAATATGTTTCTTACATCTAGACAAATTAAATTACATGGTAATATTTTAGTTATCTATCATTTATGTATGTATATATCTATGTATCACTTTGAGCATGGGCAACAGCAAGACCGTACAAAAGAAAGACATATCAGATATAGTGGAGAGAATCAAACCAATGTATGCAAAAGTAAACTACATATATAACTCCCAACTGCATTATTTTCAATTTTAATAAGTTTATAATGAAATTGTTATATGTGTTGCAAATTTTGGATGCACTTATGCACTACACACACCTAGTTTTTGGCAGGAAGCCATCAACGAATCCCAAAATCGTATTTTTCAATACGAATTTTGTGTTTCTTATCATGAAACAATACACGAAATTTTTTCGGATTCCAGTCAAAGACAACGATAGATTCCAGTTTCAAGATGAATTACTAGAGTATTTCAAGCCAGAAATGACCCCACAAACTGTACTAGAGCGCATCTATTTCTATTTTAACTTTGACAACCAACATTGGCTTGGTGTTTGCGTCGGCGTTGTAGCAATGACAATATATGTACTCGACTGCAACAATTCATTCCAGAGCGATAGCCTCATCAAGAAAGATGTCAGCTAAATATCACATACTTCTGTATGTCTTGAAAGGCATCCCCTACTATGAACTAGTGCATCAGACAAAGCCATAAAGGCCAAACAGTATTCCTCAAAACGGTATACATGTTAATTCTGCTGTCACGTCGTTGCTTTTTATGCAGGCACACGCTATTATCAGATTTTAGAACTGCAAATGCATCATACCGAAAGATGTTCCGATGGAATCACAAAGATTAGATGTTCCGTTCTATGAAGAATTCGTGGATGGAAATTGAACCCATCCACAAATTTGTATATTATCTTGTACATGTTCTCCTTCGGCAAACATTGTCTTTCCTTTGTAGTATTTTATGTCTATATAGCAAATGTGTTTTCTGAAGGTATGCTATGACAGATTTCACCATCTAGGTTTCTTTGTTAATTACATATCGAATTTATTCAAATGAAAAAATATTATTTGGTCAACAAAGCGTCATTATACCTTTCAAAGTTATTAAGGTATCTCTTTTTATTACCATTTAATTTAAAATGCAGATGATAATGTTAATGTATCGCTGTAAACAAATTCAAATGAAAAATTAGAAAGATAAATTATTAGAAATAATAGTTTAGTACAACGATAGTTGGCTGGTTACATAGTCGTGTTCTAGGTTCAAGAAAGCAGTTAATCAAATCTCCAATAAAAATCCAATTAGCGATATTGATTTCCTACGAATTTTTCTAAATCTAATGCTTTTCATATTATATGTTTACATCAATAGAATTTCTTTCTTTTTAGATTATTTACCCATATAATTTTTATATTTTGCCTTATTAGCAAAATTGTTATTCTAAAAATTATAGTATATGTTTGTGGATTTGATCCTTAAATACTACTATGTTTGCTTGTACACTTGCAGCAAGTTTCTTTGGGTTAAAACCTGGAGATCAAGTTTTTAGCGCTATTTTCGGAGACCAATAACGTTGCCTATAAGTATAGGATTAATATTTTATCTAAAAAATCTTGATACTAATATATAACGTTTCCTTTTCTTGTGTGTTTCAGTGTATGAGCAGAAACAAAGGACCGCACAATCTCATTGCTTTAGACTACGAAGAAATCACGAGACTAGAAAGGGGTAACATAAAATCCAAGTCGAGACAATTCAACATGACTGATAATCTTGAAAATATGGATAATCAAGCTCAGTTCCTAGAACCCAATGCACATGGAACTGAAGACGACCAAAGGAGACAATCTGAGGCTTCAGGTCATCGTACTCTAGGAGAATATGACATGCCAAATGCATTCTACGCCAATCGATCTACGAATAGGCACCCTCCAATTCCGAGGAATGATTTTGAGATTAGCCCACAAAAAATTGCTTTGGTGAAGCAGAGTTAGTTTCATGGGTTGCCTTCTGAAAACTCTGGATCATATCAAGACTTTTGAGGAGATTTGCAGCACAATCAAGACAAAAACTAAATCTCTGTTCTTGAACCATTTCTTCACCAAGTGTAGGTCCAACCTGAAAAACAATATTTCGAACTTTCATCATCGAATATGAAACATGAGAGAGATTCAGAGAATATATAAGGGATTGCCCCATCATCGATTCAGTGAGCCAAACCTATTGAGCACCTTCTACCACGGTATCAAAGGAAATAGACGGCCTTAAACACTGCAAGCAATGGTGACTTTATGAATAGACAAGATGGTGAGGCCTACGCTTTGATCAAAAACTTGGCAGCTAATAACAATAATAATTGTCTAGAGTTTGATAGAAGATAGAGAAATGTCATGAGCCAGTAATCATAGAGGATCAATGAGCTCAATATGAAAATGGACATGATTCTAAAAAGGGAGCGCATGAAATCGGTTAGTTTCTGTGACGAGGTTGAGGAGATGAATACTTATTCAAGAAATATGGAGAGTGATATCAATGATCAAGTTGATATAAGCTATGTTGGAAGAAGACAATAGTTTCAGGATAATTCATTTAGCACAAACTATAAATATCATCAAAACATGTCTTATATGAGAACCAATGTTGAGAATTCTCAAAATCAAATCTACCCTCCCAATCACTCCATGCAACCGAAGCAGACTTTCAAGATAACTTGGAACAATAATTACAGAATAGAGAGCATGGTAGCAACTTTGAAAAGGGTTTCCAAAATATTATTAAGCACCAGTTGTTGTCCGAGTTCCTCTTGATAGCAAAATTGAGCTGATGTTCCAACAACTGTTGGAAGGGCAACAAAAGAATGCTCATGACATTAGTGTTAAGGTTGACAATATTTACAAGGATCTGAATGGCAATTTTGAGGCCTTGTCTATGCATGTGAAGAAGCTTGATGTTCGGATAGCTCAATTCTCAGCAGTTGTTAAGACGGCACCAAGAGCTCCCCCTAGGAAGAATTGATGCAAATTTGAGGAATCAGTGTACTGCAATGATGGTTCTCGGCGATATTAGAAATACAGTTAATGAACTGAGATTTTTGGATGCAGATTCATCGAGTTTAATGAGCCTAACAGCGAGATCGATTGAACCTCAACAACGACAAAATTTGCAAGTTGTTTCAGAATCGACCCAACCCCAAGGAAATTAATCTGAGAAAAATCTGTAATGTGCATGCCATGAGGATTTTACAAGCCCCAAGCACCATTTCCTATTCCACCTAGATGTTTTTTACCACCCGTTAGTGCATAAAACTTGGCTGGTTTCAAAAATATGGCAAGAAGACCCCTTCCCTGGTACGTTATTTGATGATGCTTGTGAAATTCGTCCATTACGTCAGTTCTTCAAGTTCTACGGAAAAACAGATGATGAGATAGAGGACCTCTATAATAAGACAAGGAACCCAAACACAGTAGTGAAGAAACTGTTTAAGTTAAGTGATCCGGGGAAGTTTCGATTTCTATGTTTTATTGCTCGGCTTAGTTTTGATGACTCTTTATGCGACTCTGGTTCGTGCATGAATGTAATATAGATAACTCTTGCAGCAAAGCTAAGACTTCTTGGCATCACACCTTCTCAAAGACCAATAAAGTTTGGTAACTCCGCATTCCACACTCCACAAGGTTCGATACTCGATCTACTAGTTCACGTAGGAAATTGTCTTATTTCTATTGATTTTGAGATTTTTGAGATGAGAGAAGGGTCTACAATGCTAGTGATATTTGGACGATCCTTCTTAGCCATAGTAGGAGTTGTTGTTGATCTGCCAAATAAGAGGGTTTTCTTCACCAACATAGACAACAAGTTCTTCTATAAAACTATACCTAACGCAACGTCTTCACATTATGTCTCATGTACTACCATCTGCTCTAGAGATCTGTTGAATGCAAAATAAAGAGTACATTGTGTAGAAAAATACGTGATCAAAGAAGCTCCAAATGAAGATTATGCTATCACATCAACGAAAATTGTTCACAAGGCAGAGGTGAAAAACAAAGACATGAGCGAAGGGATCAAAGGCGACCCTCATATCACCTTACTGCCTCAGAAGTATGTTGGAAACAGTATCGAGTACAAGATCAAATGTAATGAGACTTCAAAACGTTTTGCTAAGTCTAGAGCAATTCTTACTCCTGAGATACATTGGAAATGTGAAGATGTTGTTAAAGAGTTGATGAGTAGAATTCTGAAATTAAAGTTGATGGTAATGAGACTTTTTTAATAGCGAGTTCTAGTATTTGCGTTTGCTGAATTCTCAAAAATTTGAGCTGCTGACTGTAAACAAGTGCTTAATGGGAAGCAACCCATTGGTATCATTTTTAGGTATCTTTATTTTTTTCCTTATTTACTCTCACACCGAGACAGTGTGAAATAAGTCTGTGGGAGTCTGTTTATTGCTAACCTATTTATCTTTGGTGTTTGAGTCAGTCTGCTTGTTTAAATTTTTGTTATTATTGTGTTGAAATTTTTTCAACCATAACTTGGAACTAATTGTTTGATGTTAACTTTTGTGACCATTCTAACAACTTTTGACCAAAAACTTGCTTGAATGGAAATCCGTAAGCAAATCAACTTACCGAAGTGACCATACAACTTGAGAGTTTGAATGATCCCATGCTAACTCCAACCCAAAAGAATCTAATTTTCTCATCATAGAGTTTGGTATACATTGAACTAGATTCACCCTTCTATGTGGTAATGTATGGTTCTCCCTTCTCTTTTCTTCAAATTTGTAAACCCCTTATATTGAATTAGATGTGTTTTAATTGGAAATATATCTGGAGCAGGCGTAAACTCACATCCTTTACATCTCATAGAAATTTGTTTCATAGGATGATCGATGAAACAAGAAATTTTGGAAAAACTGGAATGTAGAACTGAGTGGAAGCCTAAATAAGCAAGGTGTTTTTTTAATGTGTCTGGATGTTTCGCTAGAGATGAAAAATGACTACTGTTGTGATACACCCAGATTTTGTAAAAGTAACATAATAAGTTTGAACACAAATAGGTAAAGTACTGTAACAAAATTTATGACCAATTGTGCATTTCATTGTCGATCTACATTAAATACGTAATGACTAAGGATCATATCTACGAAAAACTATGTAGATTGAATTTTGAAGAATAAGATACGAAATCTGTCTCCTCCTCTTTAGAAACAGCACCGACCAACTTCCTAGAAAACTATTACCAAATTTTTTCATTCTCTCCATCGACAATCCTGAAAGTAGTGGATAAATTTGATAATTTCCGTCCTGAGCACTAGCCGTTAGTCGACAGCATGTGTATTTGTTTTTCAAGTGTGTATCGTCGATAATGATTACCTTACGCATATAACGATATCCCATCACACTAGCTTCTAGTGCATAAAAATGTAATTAAATTGTTCGCCAACACCGTCATGTACGTTGTCTCGAGCCCACAATAAATTCTGGATTTGCATGAACCATTTTTTGAAGATAAGACACATCAATCTATAAGAATCATCCGTTGATTCTTTAGAAAAATCCATTTCAATTTTCTTTGACTACCAAGCTTTTCAATATGATATGGGAACTTATGATCATTTCTCATAATTTCCTGGAGCTCGCTTGGCCTAGGGCCAACTCCTCGTCCATTATATCTCAACCTCATCATACCGTCAATAAGTGATGAAGTCGCTAACTGATGGTACCCCCTATAATCCACCATACATATATGATCTAGATTAGCTTTTCAAACTTGATACCAACTGGAGCCGGTAATATTTATCATATACACCCCCATGGACATCTTCTCCCATTGCATTCAAGTGTTATCATTTTTAGATTCAATCATACGATAATGGAACATTCGATTAAAAGAGTAAAGTGTCATATGTAACTTAAATGCATTTTGATCCCCAAACACCATCCCGATATAGATTTCATCCTTTATATTATTAACGTAGTTTCCTGCATAACATAATTAAAATTTTGGTCAGATAATACTATTATTTCTCTTTAATAACGATTTTAGCAGTAAAAGTAATTTCTACTATTTATTGGCACGAAGTCAAGCTGAATCATCACAAGGATCAGTGTCTGAAAGGGGAATTGGCTTACTCCACTTGTACCCCTAGTTTCTAAATTTAAGTAACCCTGAAATTTTTGCTTTCCTATTATTATTTTCCATTGCTGGCATAAGTGCTTGGGCGTTCCTCCTTGAACAACTGTTCGTAGCAGTAGGTGAGACCTCTAATGTTCACAAAAATGTTTAGCATAATATTACCAAATGAAATAAACGATAACAAATTTTGTGGAGGTAATATGGTTTATTAGTCCTTGGTCGACTAGAACCTTTGATCCGGTCAGCCCAATGTTGCCGTGTTTGGGCAGTCTAGTCCTACAAATGTGTTAATTGAATTGCAAGTAAAGACAGAAAACTTACCTTTATTTAGATGATCATTTCCATGTCTGCTGGACATTTTTTTGAATGCTTAGGAAAGAACATCGGCTGGCCCATAAAGAGTGGCTGGTGGTACTTGTGGTGTATGTGTTGGCAGTGGTCCGCCATGTGACTGGCCATGCTAGGTCATCTTGAACAAAGGATCTAAGGTAGCTCTATACGAGCGGATTGAACCTGTTTCTCAATTATTTTGACCATGTCACTTGGGCCTCTCGCACTGTGAACAATAGGATCATCCCTTGGTCAGTACTAAGGTACTCATCTTTCTCTCCCTCTCTCGAAGGTTTTGTCCTGAAAAATGGATCTCCTACAATATAGAGAGATCGTTCAGCTACATTAAAAGTATGAAAAATGTTTACTAGAAGTTTTAGGCTGTAGGTATTGTCATTGATTTTTTGTAAGATCTTAAATGGCCCATCCTCTCTTGATGGGAGTTTGGAGGCCCTCTTCTAGGGCAACGTCTCAGGTCTCATGTCCAACTAGACTTATTCTTCTGGTTCAAAGGTCAGTTGCATTCAACTTTTATCAGTCCTCTTCTTGTACTCCTCAGTTTTCTTCTCAATGCGCTCCTTGGCTTTTATGTGCACATTTTCGATTAGTTCTCCTCGGTTAAGGCCATCTTAAGTTACCTGCTCAGTCTATGGAATTGGCCATAGACTATCTCAAATGGTGATTGTTTAGTGGCCAAGTGAGTAACACGGTTGTATGCAATTCTAAAAATGGCATACAATAGTGTTCATATTGCTACCAGATGTGGCCCTTATAAGGTTGAGAGTGTCCTATTGACTACTTCAGTTTGCCTATCAGTTTGAGGATTACAAGTTGTTGAAAATAGTAGCTTGGTGCCAAGCTTTTTCCGTAGTATTCTACAAAAGTAATTGAGGAACTTGTTGTCTTGGTCCGACACTATGGTTTTTGGTATGCCATGTAGGTGTACCACTTCTTGGAAGAAGAGGTCAGCTGTTTGAGTGGTATCATAGATCTTCTCACACGGTATGAAGTATGCCATCTGTGAAAACCAGTCTACTACCACAATGATTGTATCTTTTTGTCAGATCTTGGATAGCCCTAACATAAAATCCATGAAAATATCTATCCAATTGCCATTAGGTATAGGAAATGATAAATATAAATCATGAGGAAGTAACATGGACTTGGTCTTCTGACATGTGATGCATCGAGCACAAAGCCTCTCCACGTCTTTCTTGAGATGAGGCCAGTCGAAATGTTCCATCACCATGACCAATGTCTTGTCAACACCAAAGTGTCCCATTAGGCCTCCTCCATGTGCTTCACTAAGTACTAATTCTATCGTTGATCCTTAGGGCAAGCAAAATCGCTTGTCATTGAACAAATAGTCCTCTTGAATGTAGAATGACTCATATGCTGATTCGCCACACTTCTTGTAGCATTATCCAAGCTCCATATAATTTTGGTAGAGCTCCTTGGATTGCTCAATCCCAAAAATTTAGCCTCCATTGTTACAATTAAGGCATACCTCCTTGATAAAGCATCGATAACGATATTCTCTTTGCCGTTCTTGAACTTGTTCACGTAGGGAAATGTCTTAATAAACTCCAACAATATGGCATGTATCTTCTTGAGCAATGTTTTTACCTCAAAGGTGCTTTAGTGATGAAAACCTCGGTACAGACCATGGACCAGAGCAATGGCCCGCGGTATGAGAGGCACCGGGCACACGGTCCTGAAGCAAACAACTGAGAAAGAGGTTCAACCTAGCCATGGAGAACTACCTTAAATCCATTGGCTATGAGGAAATGACATGACCAGAGAACAGCCGGACCCCTACCTGTCGGCCGTGATACATCGGCCAGCCGATGATCTTGCCCAAATCTTCGGTCAACGGATCATTGACCACGGCCATGATCATCTAATTCCAGGTAAATCTTCTGCCTTTAAAACCATATCAACTGCAATAACTCATTTTGCAGGATTAGAGCAAAAAAAGACTGGAGATTGCCACAACGGACAAGAAAGGACCGAAACAACGTCTACGGACCTAGAGATTCAAGATAGAGCAAGGCAACTGGAATAGCTTCAAGAACAAGACTCTAAGGCATTAAGTGAAGACTTAGAATATTGTAGAGCCCGAGGCCAGGATCCAAGTACACCATGCACCAAATGCACACGGAATCAACACTTAGCGATCCTACATGGCCATTTGCAAGTAAGGCTAAGGTATGATCCATTTATTATATTCTTTGAGGATGAAACGACCCTCAAAATGGCCGAACATGATACCAATTCAAACTTAGGCACCTCACAGAAGAAATCACACACAACTATAGACCTTTTCCTGTTTATAGTTTATGCATTTTTCCTTTTTATGTATTGTTTCAATTTCTTTTTTGTTTGTGATTTCCTTGTTGCATTTTTTTCATTTATTTCGGCTATTAGGTCAAGATGAAGAACCATTATATAAGGTTTCCTTGCAGCCTTGTAATTTTAAACATTTTTATATTAATAAAGATCGTATTTTCGTTCAAGAGAAAGAGCCTTTACAACTTCAACCAAGAGAGTGCCGCCGCCTCCTTTCTTGAACCGCACGTGCTGTATCAAAGAGTTTTCACCCTCTTTTTTGTGCACCCCACTTCCCCCAAAACTCCCTTACCTTGATCCCATGAGAGAGAGAGCAACCGCCTACTCGCTAGATCCACACCTTATCCCCCTTGGCTGTACCGAGAGAGAGTGACCACCAACTCGTGTCACGGGCATTTCTTATCCTCTATAAGGCCTCATATAGTGATGAGGACATCAGGTCGTATGTCCGGCCAGGAGACCAGACTGGCTAACTAGGAAGCTTGCCCGAGACAGCCAAGCCATTTGGCACGTCTACCGGCCCAAGCGGTACCACCGGACCCTCGACCAACAGGACCGGACCGATCAGCATTTCCGGCAGAGAGGCCCAAGCCTCCGGCACAATTGGTGGCGACATGGATGACACCGCTGGTCCCATTGGTGATGCCGCCGACTCCGGGATCAACTTGGCCGGTCCAGAAGGCATTCCGGCCAGTACCTCGCACAGTCCAGCCGGTACAAGCGATCCAGCCGAGTACACGGCATTTCAACATCTACACAAGGAGACTCGGACCAGATAAGCTACCAGCTTCAGGACATGCATCTAGAGGAAGTCTCTACACCAGTGGTGCCACCAGGAGCAATGACAAGGAGCAGATCAAGAGCACTCTTCCACAAGTTCAGCTTATGGGTCGACAAGCTCCTAGAGGAAGATCGACTAAGACAATGGGCCAGAAGGCAAAGAAGAGTCCAAAGGCTTCTCAACAATGCAAGGGACTTCAGAGACTTGGGCTTTAGTGGCAAGAGAGGTCAGGGCCAAAGATTCCTAACCCTACTCCAAGTCGAAGACTAGGAGCAAGGCGCGTGCATGCCACAAGGACGGCCACCTTCCATTTCTTGGCCGTGAGGTGAGTTAAGGTAAGTTTCAATTCTAATATATGCCTCTTTCTGTTTTGTAGAGTAGGATCTAGATTCTTTGCATTTTTGAGTCAAGAACATTTTAGGGATAGGTCCTTTTTCGGTTATACACTTTTGTATCTTTTCCATTTGTGCACTTTTGTAAACTTTCCTTTTCTTTATTTGAGTCGACCCTAGAAGGTCAAGCTGTCGAGCAAATTAATAAGGCTCCTTCCAGCATTGTAGTTCGACAACCTTTTTGATATTAATAAAGATAGAACTTTTTCCCTAACAAGTTTTCTCTCAAGAATCTTGTGCGCTTAGAATCTAGTTGAGACCAGCCCTCCTAGCTCTAAGTTTGTGATTTATCACGAGGTTCATCACCCCTCGTGTGGTTCACTTCACCTTTCCATCGAATACCAACCCAAAAACCCCTATCCAAGAAGTCTAAGGTCGAGTTTCTCACCTAACCTTCTCCAAACAGCCCATGCGCATATAAGCCTTGAATCGAGACTTGTATATGGGAGGTAGCTCTACCTGTTCCTTTTCTACACTTAAAATTTCTTTGAAGACCATTAGTAACATTAAATCCTTCGAGGCTAAAGCTCTCCGGACATGGCTTGGTTGAATAAGAAAATTAGACTTAATAAGTTTCTTCTTTACTCATTTGTAGTTGTAGCTCATGTACCTGGGCAGGTGAGAGAGCAGCTAGGCTGACCTTTCTCTTGTGGTGCACAAAGGTGTAGAGATTGGTTCGGCCATCATGCCTGGTCTCCTTGTCAAACTGCCATGGCCTTCCGAGCAGAAGGTGGCCAGCTTGCATTGGCACCACGTCGCACACTACCTGGTCTTGGTATCTACCCACACTGAATTGCACAGTCACTTGCTCATGGATCTTGAGCTCCACTTTGTCATCGAGCCATCTCAGCCTATATGTTCGAGGGTGCCTTGTCTTATCTACACCTAGCTTATCAACCATGTACGCACTAGCAACGTTAGTGCAAGAACTACCATCTATGTTGAGGTTACATACCTTCCCCTTGATGGTGCTACGGCTGTGGAAGATGTTCTCCCTTTGAATGGTCTTTGAGGGATCTACCATTGCACTGTGAATGCGTCTAGTGACCAGCACTTACCCCACATCAGGGTACTCATTGTCACCGTATTCTCCTTCTGGCTCATAGTCTTCTTGGTCTTGAGACTCATACTCTCCAGCTGCCGTGATCAGCATGACACGGTTGTTTGGGCACTCCTTTGAGATGTGACCGTAACCCCTGCAATTAAAGCAAGTTATGTCACGTGATCTCTAAGGGTTAGAAGACTTACTAGGCTCTCTCTGGTCACGGGTTTTCTCAGGAGGCTTGCTCTTGAACAGTGATTTGATCTCTATGCTCTTGCCTTTGTCTACGCGCTTGGGACTATTGCTTGGTGCCCAAGGCGTCTTAGGCTTGCTGCGGATGTCTTGGCTCTTACGCCTGATGTGCTGCTCAGCCTGGACAGATAGGTGGAACAAGTCTGTAAAGTCATTGTAGATTTGCCTCTCCACCTTGCGGCTGATTATCTTTTGCAGTCCATCCAAGAATTATGCCATCAATGCCTTTTCATCGTCATTGAGCTCCAGCCTGCTCCTTAGCCTCTCAAACTCTTCATAGTACTCCTCTACTGATCTGGTGCACTGCTTAAGAGTACGAAAATGTCGTTGCAAATCCCTATGGAAATAGGGTGGAACAAACCTTTGTCTCATGAGATCTTTCATGTCGACCCATTAGTCTACGAGCCTCAATCTCCTCCTCCTTCGGTCAGAAGCCTCACGATCCCACCAGATGAGGGCATTGTCCGTGAGTTGTGCTACTGCCATGGAGAGTGCCCTAGGTCCTGGTTGGTTGTAGTGATCGAAGATGTGATCCATCCTCCTCTCCCAATCTAGATAGGCTTCGGGGTCTACTTTCCCTGCAAAACTAGGAGGTGTTAATTTAACATCATGATGAGTTACCCAGTTGTAGGTGTAGTCATCTCCATCCTCATGATGTCTAGGAGGCATTCTTGGTCTCTGGTGTTGACCATATGGCTCGAAGCCATCGCCTTCTGCCTCTGGTTTCCGTGGAGGTCCTCTCGGTCTAGGGTGATAGCCGTGAGGTGTCTTCATCTTCAACCAGTTGGGGCTCCTCCTGTTCGTGCCATGTCCTAGGGTGTTCAGGACCCTCAGCACGTTCTTGCTCAGCCCTCACGTGCCTTATGGCCTAGAATCTCACCGGCCTCTCCACACACTCCAACCTCTCGCCGATGGATGCGAGTTGTGTTTGGAGGGTGGTGAACATGGCCATCATAGCCTCGGCTGCATCCTGATTTCCTTCTGCCACTGTGCTAGAAGAAAGAAACACAAGTTATTTTGCTCATAAGTCGATTAGGAGGTTTTCTTTTTATAGAAGAATTCGAAAAATGCAAAAAGGAAAAAACTAGAAAAAGGAAAATTTGAAAAATGGAAAAGTTAGAAAAATGGAAACTTACTAATAAGTAGTGCTAGCTGTTTTTTGGTCGATTTCTTTTGGTGTTTTTTCTATTATTTTTTTGTTTTGCTTTTTAATTTAACTTAATGATAATGGAAATATATTTTAAACAAAAAGGAAAAACGAAAATTGCAATGCAAGAATGAATCTAAACCCTAGTGATGCACGTAGAAGCTAGATGCACTCGGTTTGGAGTTCTGATGTTTTTTTTTTGATTTTTTCTTGAATGCGACTTAAACTAATGCAAGAACTGGAAACAAGACTAAGTAAAGGATAGAAACAACCTGGTTTTAGGAGCTTTAAGCTCTGATACCAAAATGCTACAAGCCTCGAATCAAGGTTGTACGCGCGTGGGCTGTTTGGAGAAGATTAGGTGAGAAACTCAACCTTAGGCTTCTGGATGGGGGTTTTCTATTTGGTAATGGATAGAAGGGTGAAGTGAACCACACGATGGGTGATGAACCTCGTGATAAATCATAAACTTAAAAGCTAGGAGGGCTGGTCTCGACTAGGTTCTAAGCGCACAAGTTCTTGAGAGAAAACTTGTAGGAAGAAAATTCGATCTTTATTAATATCAAAAAGGTTGTCGAACTACAATACTGGAAGGAGCCTTATTAGTATGCTCGACAGCTTGGCCTTCTAGGGTCAACTCAAAGAAAAATGGAAAACTTACAAAAGTGCACAAATGGAAAAATTACAAAAGTGAATAACCGAAAAAGGACTTCTACCTAAATTGTCTTTGACTCAAAATGTAAACATTCTAAATCCTACGCTGCAAAATAGAAAAAGCCGAGTATATAAAATGAAAACTTACCATTCTTACCTATCGGCCAAGAAATGGAAGGTGGCCGACCTTGTGGCATGCACGCGCCTTGCTCCTAGTCTTCGACTTGGAGTAGGATTAGGAATCGTTGGGCCTTGACCTCTCTTGCTACTAAAGCCCAAGTCTCTGTGCGAGGTGCTGTCCGTATTGTCATTGGAGCCAGACAAGTTGATCCCAGAGCCGGCGGCATCACCAATTGGGCCGGCGGTGTCATCCATGTCGCCGCCAGTTGGGCTGGAGGTTTGGGCCTCTCTGCCGGAAAGATTGATCGGTCCTGCCCGGCTGGTCCTAGGCCCAGCGGTACCGCTTGGGCCAGGAGGTACGCCAAATGGCCCGGCTGTCTTGGGCAAGCACTCTGGTCGCCCAGATTGATCTCCTGGCCGGCCATACAATCTGATGCCCTCATCACAGCTGGTGCACCATCAAGGGCAAGGTATGTAACCTCATCATAGATGGTGGTTCTTGCACTATCGTTGCTAGTGCATATATGGTGGATAAGCTAGGTCTACAGAAGACAAGGCACCCTCGACCATATAGACTAAGATGGCTCGATGACAAGGTGGAGCTCAAGATCTATGAGCAAGTAACTGTGCCATTCAGTGTGGACAGATACCAAGAACAGGTAGTTTGCGATGTAGTACCGATGCAAGCTGGTCATCTTCTAGTAGGAAGGGCATGGTAGTTTGACAAGGAGGCAAGGCATGATGGCCAAACCAATCTGATGGGGACATCAGATCGTATGGTCGGCCAGGAGACCAGACTGGCCGACCATGGAGCTTGCCCGAGACCGCCGGGCCATTTGGCGCGTCTGCCGTCCCAAGCGGTACCACCGAGCCTTCGACCAGCCGGGCCGGACTGACCAACATTTCCGGCGGAGAGGCCCAAACCTCCGTCCCAACTGGCAGCGACATGGATGACACCGCCGGCTCAATTTGTGACGCCGCCGGCTCCGGGATCAACTTGGCTGGCTCCGATGACAATTCGGACAGTACCTCGCACAGTCCAGCCGGTACAGGCGATCCAGCCGATTGCACCACCATTTCAACATCTACACAAAGAGACTCGGACCAGATAAGCTACCAGCTT
>JAEVFF010001947.1:0-23968 GCA_018901945.1 Pugionium dolabratum | reverse complement strand
ACAGTGACTTGCTCATGAATCTTGAGCTCCACTTTGTCATCAAGCCATCTCAGTCTATATGGTCGAGGATGCCGTGTCCTCTCTAGACCTAGCTTTTCAACCATATACGCACTAGCAACGTTAGTGCAAGAACCACCATCTATGATGAGGTTACATACCTTTCCCTTGACGGTGCAACGGCTGTGGAAGATGTTCTCCCTTTGGATGGTCTCTGAAGGATTCACCATTGCACTGAGGATACGTCTAGTGACCAGCACTTCCCCCACATCAGGGTACTCAATGTCACCATATTCTCCTTCTGGCTCATAGTCCTCTTCATCTTGGGACTTATATTCTCCTGCCTCCGTAATCAGCATTACTCGGTTGTTTGGGCACTCCCTTGAGATGTGTCCACGTCCCCTGCACTTGAAACAAGTTATGTCACGTGATCTTTGAAGGTTAGAAGACTTACCAGGCTCTCTCTGGTCACGGGTGGGTTCAGGAGGCTTGCTCTTGAACCTTGACTCGATCTCTACGCTTTGCCTTTGTCCACTGTCTTGGGCATGTTGCTTGGTGCCCAAGGTGTCTTAGGCTTGCTGCGGATGTCTTGGCTCTTACGTTTGATGTGCTGTTCAGCTTGCACAGATAGGTGAAACAAGTCCTTGAAGTCGTTGTAGATTTGCCTTTCCACCTTGCAGCTGATCCTTTCTTGGAGTCCATCCAAGAATTGCGCCTTCAATGCTTCTTCATCATCATTGAGCTCCAGTCTGTTCCTTAACCTTTCGAACTCTTCATAGTACTCCTCTACTGATCTGGTACCCTGCTTAAGAGTACGAAAACGTCGTTGCAAATCCCTATGAAAGTATGGTGGAACAAACCTTTGTCGCATGAGGTCCTTCATGTCGACCCATGAGTCTACGGGTCTCATTCTCTTCCTCCTTCTGTCAGATACCTCACGATCCCACCAGATGAGGGCATTGTTCGTGAGTTGTGCTACTGCCATTGAGACTCTCCTAGGTCCTGGTTGGTTGTAGTGATCAAAGATATGATCCATTCGCTTCTCCCAATCTAGGTAAGCCTCGGGTCTACTTTTCCTGCAAAAGTTGGAGGAGTTAGTTTAACATCAGGATGAATTACCCGGTTATAGGTGTGTTCATCTCCATCCTCATGACGTCTAGGAGGCATTCTTGGTCTCTGGTGAAGACCATATGGCTCAAAGCCATCATCTTCTGCCTCTGGTTGCCGTGGAGGTCCTCTCGGCCTATGGTGATAGTTATGAGGTTGCGTGTCCTCATCTCCATCTGGCTGGGGTTCCTCCTGTTCGTGCCGTGTCCTAAGGTACTCAGGACCCTCAGGACGGTCTTGCTCAGCTCTCACGTGCTTTATGGCCTGGAATCTTACTGGTCTCTCCACGCGCTCCAACCTCTCGCCTATGGATGCGAGTTGTGTTTGGAGTGTGGTGAACATGGCCATCATGGCTTCAGCTGCGTCTCTATTCTCTTCTCCCATGTGTGCTACAAAGAAAGAAGACAATTAGGGTGCTCCTAAATTATTAGGAGAGTTTTCTTTTTATATGTGGTTTGAAAAAAATGCAAAAAGGAAAAATTCTAAAGAAAGGAAATTCGAAAAAAAGGAAACTTCCTAGACAACTTGTGCTAGCTGTCCAATTCGAATTCTTTTAGTATCTTTTCTATTTTCTTTTAATTTTCTTTTTAATTAAACTTAAAAATAAAGGAAATATGACTTAAACAAAAAGGAAAACGTGAATGATAATGCAAAAGTGAACCTAAACCCTAGTGATACACGTAGGAGGCTAGATGCACTCGGTTTGGAGTTTGATGTTGTTTTTTTTTATTTTTCTTGAATACGACTTAAACTAATGCAAGAACTAGAAATAAGACAAGCAAAAGGATAGAAACAACCTGGTTTAGGAGCTTTAAGCTCTGATACCAAAATGATACAAGCCTTGATTCAAGGATGTATGCGCGTGGGCTGTTTGTAGAAGATTAGGTGAGAAACTCAACCTTAGGCTTCTGGATAGGGGTTTTCTGGTTGGTAAACGATGGAAGGGTGAAGTGAACCACACGAGGGGTGATGAACCTCGTGATAAATCACAAACTTAGAGCTAGGAGGGCTGGTCTCAACTAGGTTCTAAGCGCACAAGATTCTTAGAGAGAAAACTTGTAGGGAAAAAGTTCTACTTTATTAATAATCAAAAAGGTTGTCGAACTACAATGCTGGAAGGAGCCTTATTAATATGCTCGACAGCTTGACCTTCTAGGGTCGACACAAATAAAGAAAAAGGAAAGTTTACAAAAGTGCACAAAAGGAAAAGATACAAAAGTGCATAACCGAAAAAGGACCTATTCCTAAAATGTTCTTGACTCAAAAATGTAAAGCAACTAGATCCTACCCTGCAAAACAGAAAGAGGCATATATTCGAATGTAAACTTACCTTAACTCACCTCACGGCCAAGAAATGGAAGGTGGCCGTCCTTGTGGCATGCACGCGCCTTGCTCCTAGTCTTCGACTTGGAGTAGGGTTAAAAATCTTTGGGCCCTGACCTCTCTTTGCCACTAAAGCCCAAGTCTCTGATGTCCCTTGTGTTGTTGAGAAGCCATTGGACTCTTCCTTGCTCTTTTGGCCCATTGTCCTTAGTCGATCTTCTTCTAGAAGCTTGTCGACCCATAAGCTGAATTTGTGGAAGAGCGCCCTTGATCTGCTTCTTGTCATTGCTCCTTGAGGTACTACTGGTGTTGAGACTTCCTCTAAGTGCATGTCCTGGAGCTGGTAGCTCATTTGGTCCGAGTCCTCTTGTGTAGAAGTGGAAGTGCGCGTGTACTCGGCTGGATCGCCTGTACCGGCTGGATTGTGCGCGGTACTGGCCGGAATGACTTCAGGACCGGCCAAGTTGATCCCGGAGTCGGCGGTGTCATCAGGGGGACCGGCGGTGTCATTCACGTCCCCACCAAGTGTGCCGGAAGCTTGGGCCTCTCCGCCGGCGATGTTGACCGGTCTGGTCCTATAGGTCGAGGGTCCGGCGGTACTGTCTGGTCCGGCAGGCGCGCCAGATGGTCCTGCTGTCTCGGGCAAGCTTCCTGGTCGGCCAGTCTGGTCTCCTGGCTGGATGTGCGACCTGATGTCCTTATCAGCAAGTCACTGAACTCATGGAGAAAGGACATATCTGCGAAAGTATGAGCCTGTGTGCTGTACTTGTTTTGCTTGTCCCAAAAAAGGATGGAAGTTGGAGAATGTGTGTTGAGTGCAGAGCCATCAATAATATCACTATAAAGTATCACCATCCTATACCTAGATTAGATGATATGTTAGATGAATTACATGGTTGTAGCATCTTTTCTAAGGTAGATCTTAAGGGTGGTGATCACCAAATTAGGATGAAAGAAGGTGATGAGTGGAAAACTGCATTTAAAACTAAACAAGGTTTATATGAGTGGTTAGTAATGCCTTTTGGCTTGACAAATGCACCTAGTACCTTCATGAGATTGATGAACCATGTTCTTAGGGAATTCATAGGTCATTTTGAGGTAGTATACTTTGATGACATTCTAGTTTTTATCCAAACCTTAGATGATCATGTAGAACACCTCAGAAAGGTTTTTGAAGTGCTTAGAAAGGAAACCTTGAATGCCAATCTTAAGAAATGTACTTTTAGAACAGATAACATTGTCCTCTTAGGTTTTGGTTTGAGTACAGATGGTATTAAGGTTGATGAGGAAAAGATAAAAGCGATAAGGGGTGACCGAGTCCAAAGAATGTTGGAGAAGTAAGGAGCTTCCATGGCCTAGCTGGGTTTTACCGGAGATTTGTCATCGACTTTAGCACTATAGCAGCTCCACTCACTGAGGTTATCAAAAAGAATATGGGATTTAAGTGGGAGCAGACGGAAGAGTAGGCATTCCAAACCTTGAAAGACAAGCTCACACACGCTCCAGTGCTATCTCTTCCTAACTTTGATAAAACTTTTGAAATTGAATCTGATGCCTCAGGAGTTGGTATTGGTGTTGTTCTTATGCAGGAAAGGAAGCCCATAGCCTACTTTAGTGAGAAACTTAGAGGGGCCACACTCAATTACCCAATCTATGACAAATAACTCAATTAGATCTAAAAGAGATAAAGGATTGAAACCGTATACAATTTGAAAAGGAGAATACTTAGAAGCAGAATGTACATAATGGTTATATGAAAATTCAGCATGTGGTAAACATTATTCCCATGTTCTAAGATTTCGTTTGATTTATGCACGCAATAAAGTAGATAAGGTTGTATTAACTACTTTAGTTTGACCATCCGTTTGTGGGTGACATGTTGTAGAGAATACCAAATTAATTCCTAACTTACACCAAAGAGTTTTCCAAAAATAACTCAATAACTTAGTGTCTCTATCAAAAACTATGGTCCTAGGCATTCCATGCAAGAGAACTACCTCTTTAAAGAATAGATTGGCTATATGCAATGCATCATCAGTCTTGTGACATGCTATAAAATAAACCATCTTAGAGAATCTATCCACCACAACAAAGATAGAATCTTTTCCTGTCTTAGTTCTAGGCAAACCAACCACAAAGTCCATTGATATTTCAATCCATGGATGAGTAGGAATGGGTAAGGAGTGTACATACCGTGGGGTTGAACCTTAGACTTAGTCTGTTTGCATGTGGCACACCTTGCTCAGATTCTTTCTACGTCTCTCTTCATGTGTGGCCAGTGGAAATGATCTTGCATTACCTTAAGTGTTTTGGCAACTCCAAAATGCTCCATCAGTGCTCCTCCATGAGCTTCCCTAACTAACAAGTCTCGAATAGAACAGTTGGGCACACATAATATATTATCATAAAATAGGAATCCTTCATGCCGGTAATATTTTCCTGAAGCAAACTTTCTGTTAGCAATGTATACATCTTTAAATTCAGGATGAATTTCATATAGTTCTTTAAGTTATTCAAAACCTAACAACTTAGCATCACGAGTAGAGATTAAGGTATATCTCCGTGACAATGCATCTGCCACAACATTCTCTTTACCTTGTTTATATTTAATGACATACGGAAATGATTCTATGAACTCAATCCACCGTGCATGCCTTTTGTTCAGCATCTGTTGGCCTCTTAAGTGCTTGAGTGACTCATGATCAGTGTGAATCACGAACTCCTTAAGCCATAAGTCACTAAAAGAAAACAACGATTTTGCGACCATGCAATGTCGTCGCAAAGTCTTAGTCGCAAATCTATGTAGTCGCAAATCAGTCACAATTTTTGGACTGATTTGCGACCACGATAATAGTGGTACAATTTGCGACTGATTTGCGACCAATCATTGGTGACTACGTTTGCGACTGGTTTTCAGTAACAAATTTTGCCACTACTTTGCGACTACGTATGTGGTTGCAAAACCCGAATCGCAAATCAGTCACAAAAGTTTGTGACTAATTTGCGACTACAATGGGTCATGTGTTTGCAAATCAGTCACAAAGTTTAGTGACTGATTTGCGACTACGACTTGTACTCAGTCGCAAATCAGTCACAAATAATTGCGAATGAGAATGAATTTTTGAGAAAAATTCTTGTAGTTGCAAATCAGTCGCAAATATGTGTGACTGATTTGCGACTGAGTATAAAATATTCAAAAAAATTATGTACTCGCAAATCGGTCCAAAACAATTGAGACTGATTGCGACTACGACGGAATTATATTTCAAAAAAAAGTTAATTAAAATATTTTGAAATTAAAATTAAAAATTATTATTAAAAATAATAATCTCTAATTTTAATTTCAAAATATTTTAATTAATTATTATTTTTTTAAAAACATTAATTATTATTAATATTATTCATTAATTAATAATAAATATAATATTTAATATTAGATATAAAATATTTTGTTTAAATTAATTATTTTATAATTTTAAATATTATTATAAGTAAATAATAATTAAATTATAATGAATTATTCTATAAAATAAAAAGAAATTAAAAATTAAAAATATAAATGTTATTAATTAAAATTCAATTTACAAAAAAAAAACTAATTCTGCGCCGGCGGGAATTGAAAATCCGAAGGCAAGAATAGGGTCGGAGCCATCGACGGTTCACATGGGCCATCGTTATCCCGCATAAAGGAGGCAAATGCCGGATCTGTCCGTTAAAAATAGTCGACGAGCATCTCCAAGTTACAGATCTTCTTTTGGTTTTCTTTATGATCTTCTAGCATCTTCCAATTTACTTCTAGAATCTGTGCGTTTTGCTCTTCAATTAGCACGTTTCGTTCTTCATAACGCATGTTGATTACGTTTTGTTCTTCAATTAGCGAGTTTCATTCTTCATAACGCACGTTGATTATGTTTTGTTCTTTGATTTTGCACTGCACGGCTAGAAGTTGCTCCTGAAGCGCAACATAGTCGGTGGTAGTTGATTGTAACCCACTACGCCTACCCGACCCGTGCATGCATTTCAAGCTACCGAGTCCGTAAAAACGACCTCGTTCATCCACAACGGAAGACTACAAAAACATTTAAAATAAAAATAATATATTATATAAATTAATTAGAATAAATATAAATAATTTAATGGAAATAAAAAAAGATAAAAAAAAAATTGTTACCTGAACGAAGATCTCATTTTTTTCTTCTAAAGTCAGCTCAATTGGACGGGAAGTACCGTCAGACGTTTCTGTTGGATCGATCTCCACGATCGCCATCTTCTCTTGGATGTTACGTTTGTATGCTTCACAGATTTATTTTGCTTTCAAATCTAGATACAAACCATCCGGCCTAGTGTGAGTCTTTATAAAGATCTCACCTATTGATACATGTCGTCCCAAATTATTTTTTTAAACATATATTGAAATAAATTTTAATTAAATAGTAATAAATTTTTTAATTAAATTTAAATATTCGAAATTACTTATCATTTCCTGTTGGATTTGAATATAGGATTTTTGGCCCGACAACAAATACTTGTGCAGGCCAAGACCGTCCCGAGCATAGTTGCGGTTATTGGAAGATTTGCTTCTCTTCTCATTAGACATTTCTCTTCCCCAGTACTCTGTCATAATTTTGAACAGACTCGGAGAAATCCATCGGGGATGTTTGCCGGTTGTATGAACCATACTCACCATCCCTTTCATCCGCCTTACGCAGACGGCATCGAACTCCTTTCAGACCACCAGGGTGACTATAGGATCACATGTGTACGATTGCCTTGAATTAAATAATAAAATATTCATAAGTAAATTTAAAATTTATAAAATAAATAAAATTTTTAAAAAATATATAAAATAAAAATATATAAAAATTAAAAAAATATAAAAATAAAAAAATTTACTTACCGCAAATTCGATGAAATATTTTTCCTGCCTTTCAGCTAGTACAACCGTCCAACTGTAGTAGGGCCATCAAATTTATTTTAAAAATCTTTGAAATTTGAGGGGTAATAGCCCATTTGTCGCGGTCAAACCTAATATTTTTATTATATTAAAAAAATAAATTTCATATAAATATTAATAAACTTATAACAATTAATTATAAATAATAAATTCAAAAGTCAAATTGTTTACTTACCAAGTTGTATTTGGTGCCGGTACTGGACACATCACTGTCAGATATTGGTCCTACCCCGTAGTTTGTAACAAACTATCAAGAGTGATAGTTTGTTTCTCTAATCCCGCTTCGCATTAGGGAACATTTTCCTCCTCATGCTCGTCTTATTCCTGAAACCATGGAGCAAGTTGGGTTTCATGAACGGAATAAGGGGTAAAAGTATACTGTGGAGGGAGGTGGGATGCCGCTCTATTAGCGGTGGGTGAGGGCTTCGAGGAGGCCAAAAAGTTATCACGGCTGGAAGATGACGGGATAGATCATCTTCCACGACCTCTCATCGACATACCGCTACTTGCCATTTGTGTGTTTGCGGTTTTTGGTGTGGGAGAGGTTTTATAAGTGTTTAGAGAGGTTTTAGAAAGTAGGAATGTTTGAGATGAGAAAAATGAGGGAAAACCATCACTTATTTATAGAATTTTTTTGCGACCACATACGTGGTCGCAAATCACTAACAAACTTCAAAATTAATGACGTGGTCGCAAATTAGTCATAAATTTCCGACCACCACTTAATTTGGTGGGAATCGAAAACTTTTAAACTCCCACCAAATTAGTTGGTGGATGCAAATTTGCGACTGATTAGCGACCACCAATTAATTTGCTGGGAGTTTGAACGTTTTTGTATTTTCAACTCCCACCAAATTAATGGTGGTCGCTAATCAGTCGCAAATTTTTGCACTGGTACATTCCTAGTCATGAGTTTCTCCTTTTGTGTGTTTTCCATGCTCGTATCAGCTATTTTAATATATAAAGAGTGATGTGATTGGTTGTGGTGCTTATGTTCTGATCAGTGCAGTGAGTTGAACGGATCTCAAAGGTATGACTTTCATATATAAAGATTACTCACATGTTTTAAGGATTTTTGGGTCACTCATCAATTTCTTGTGTACTGATATTTGATGTAATATACATAAAATTTGTTATGTTAACAACTTGCTGATTAATGAACATTTTGTTTTTAATACGCTGATGGTTTGTTAAGTGTGTTAGGGTTAAGTTTTTAGACAATCCAAACCCAACAGCACGAAAGGCCCACTAAAAGTTAGTGGAGTAGTGGGAAAAAACTCAAGGGTTCGCTATCAGTTAAAAAGTGCAGTAAGATCGCATAAGATCGCAAAAGTAGAGAATGAACAAGGGGTGGTAAGTCAAGAACCAACTCCAATCCAAGAAGAAACTACGGCCCAAAACCAAGAACAAGACGACTTGGAAGTGGGTATAGAGGAACCTATTCACCAAATGGAATAGGAAACGGTTGTAGAGCAAGCTGCACCACCTGTTCAGAAACTAAGGAGGAATACTAGGAAAGACCCATCCAATTGGGTAAACACTAGGATCTTCTACAACAACCAGGTTGTGGCTCATCCCATACAAACTGTTTGTTCCCTTGAACTCTTGCCATCTAGTCATCAAGCATTCCTTGGAAAGATTGAACAAAGTCAGATTCCAAGGACTTATGAAGAAGCTAAGAGCAAGAAAAAATGGTTAGATGTAGTAAGAGATTAGAAGAGAGCTATGGAAAGGAATCATACTGGGATATACAAGAACTTCCCAAAGGCAAGAAGGCTGTGAGTTCCAAGTGGGTGTTCACCATCAAGTATAAGAGCAATGGGGACATAGAAAGGTAAAAGGAACGTCTAGTTGCAAGAGGTTTCACTCAGACATATGGAGAGGACTATACGATACCTTTGCACCGGTGGCTAAGCTACATACTGTAAGGGTTGTTCTTTCACTAGCTATGAATCTGACTTGGGACTTATGGCAAATGGATGTCAAGAACGCATTCCTTAAAGGAGAACTTGAAGAGGAAGTGTATATGACTCCACCACCAAGCCTAAGATCTTTGAAAAGAGGGACAGGTTCTAAGACTTAGGAAGGAAATATATGGGTTGAAGCAGTCACCAAGGGTGTGGTATCACAAATTAAGCGCCACACTTATTGATAATGGGTTTAGGAAATCCCATTCAGATCATACTTTGTTCACTCGTCAAAACACCAAAGGAATTGTGGTGGTCTTGGTTTATGTGGATGACCTTATCATCACAGGAGATGGTAAGGAAGGGATTCAGTCCACAAAGGCCTTCTTAAACAGATCATTTGACATCAAGGATCTTGGAGAGTTGAAGTACTTTTTGGGTATTGAAGTGTATCGGTCTCAAGAAGGGCTCTTTCTATCCCAAAGAAAGTATGCTCTTGATCTGTTGACAGAGACGGGAAAGCTGGGGGCTAAACCAGCCAAAACTCCTCATGAAGATGGCTACAAGGTCAATGGAAAGGGGGAAAAAGCTGATGAGTTATTTAAGGATGTTTCTCAGTATAGGAGACTAGTTGGAAAGTTGATCTACCTCACCCTCACACGACCAGACTTGTGTTTTGCTGTGAATCAAGTGAGTCAACATATGCAAAAACCTATTGTATATAATTGGAGCATGGTAGAAAGGATCCTTAGATGCATCAAAGGATCTCTTGGTCAAGGCATATGGATGGGCAAGAATGGGAACACTGAGATTGTTAGATATTGTGATGCGGATTGGGCTGGTGATAAGATCGATAGGAAATTAACCACTGGGTATTGCATCCTCATTGGTGGGAACTTAGTCACTTGGAAGACTAAGAAGCAGAAGGTGGTATCATGTTCTAGTTCTGAAGTAGAATATAAGGCTATGAGGAAGCTTACAAATGAAGTAACTTGACTCAAAGCGCTATTGAAAGATTTCGGTATTGAACAACCAGGTCCAATTACCTTCCATTGTGATAGTCAGGCAACCATTCACATTGCTTCAAACTCAGTGTTTCACAAGAGTACCAAGCATATAAAGATCGATTGTCATAAGGTTAGGGAGAAAGTTCAAGATGGAACCATTCTGCCATGTTATACAAAGAGTGAAAACCAACTAGCTGACATATTCACAAAGGCAGCAAGTCTCAAAATTTGCAATAACATGTTTAGCAAACTTGGGCTTGCTGATTATGATCAAAGGTCCCTTAATCCAAGAGAAACACACTTTTTTCCCTTATTAAGGTTTTGTCCCAAGTGGTTTTCCTTAATAAGGTTTTTAATGAGGTGTTGCCTTGGATTCCCAAGCTTAAGACTTTAGGGTGATTCCAAAGTCTTTAGTTTGAGGGGGAGTAGTGACATAGAAAATCAAATAAGACCAATTTTGACCTACAAGTCAAATGTGAGAACGAAAATTCAGTTTGAATAACAAGGGAAAAGAAAAAGGAGAGAGTTATTATTAAGCACATGGTTAAAATGGTTAAATAGCTACCTTGGGAGAAGAATCAAGGTAAAAAGGACATGTCCATGCAGCACATAGTCTTGGTAATCACACCAAACAATCATGCCTACCGCACACAACCTTGGTAACCACACCAAACGTTCATGCGACAGTTTGCAGCTCTTCCCCAATCTTCTCATTGGTTGTTGACAAGCTCGTCATCTATTCAAGCTCATCCACAAGTTTGAATTCGTTTTTGTTTTGTGTTCACATTGTAAATCTTCTATAAAAGGGCTGTAAAGACTCAATGTATGATTAAAATCTTAGAAGATTATTCTCCAGAAGTCTAAGACATTTCTCATCTTCTCATGCTTTTCTTTGAGTTTCTGGATTCAATTCTTCACATTTCGCCTCTCTAATCTCAATATTCTTTCAATTGGATTCATGTCATTTCTGAGCTCTAAATCAAAAGTTACGGACGATTTAGTGCAGAAATGTGAAGTTGATTGGTCAGTTCAAATGATCATTCTAAGCTGATCATTGGTGCTCATTGAGTAAATGCTTATAAGTGAAGATTAATGCATGACATCACGCAGTTTGGGATATATTGGATTACTTGGAGGTTTTGTCGTATCGATTTGAGTCTGAAAACTTGTCATAGTATAGAAAATTGATCTAGCATAACGTGGGCGTTGGATTCATGTCATTCCGAGCCGTAAATCAAAAGTTATGAACGATTAAGGGCGGATATGTCAAGTTTATTGGTCAGTTCAAATGATCATTCTAAGCTGATCATTGGTGCTCATTGAGTAAAGGCTTATAAGTGAAGCATAATGCATGATATCACGCAGTTTGGGATAGATTGGATTACTTCGAGGCCTTGTTGAATCTATTTGAGTCTGAAATTTTGTCACAATATAGAAAGTTGATCTAGCATATCGTGTGCATTGGATTCATGTCATTCTGAGCTCTAAATCAAAAGTTACAGATGATTTAGTGCGGACGTATCAAGTTGATTGGTCAGTTCAAATGATCATTCTAAGCTGATCACTAGTGCTCATTGAGTAAAGGGTTATAAGTGAAGCATAATGCATGGCATCACGTAGTTAGGGATAGATTGGAGTACATGGAGGCTTTGTTGAATCTATTTGAGTCTGAAATTTTGTCACAATATAGAAAATTGAGCTGCCATAATGTGGGCATTGGATTCATGTCATTTCTCAGCTCTAAATCAAAGTTACGGACGATTTAGTGCGGACTTGTCAAGTTGATTGGTCAGTTCAAATGATCATTCTAAGCTGATCGTTATGCTCATTGAGTAAAGGCTTATAAGTGAAGCATAATGCATGACATCACGCAGTTTAGGATATATTGGATTACTTTGAGGCTTTGTCGTATCTATTTGAGTCTGAAAATTTGTCATAGTATAGAAAATTGAGCTAGCATCACGTGGGCGTTGGATTCTTGTCATTCTGAGCACTAAATCAAAAGTTACTAACGATTTAGTGCGGATATGTCAAGTTTATTGGTCAGTTCAAATGATCATTCTAAACTGATCATTGGTGCTCATTGAGTAAAGGCTTATAAGTAAAGCATAATGCATGACATCACGCAGTTAGGGACAGATTTGATTACTTGGAAGCTTTTCCGTAGCTATTTGAGTTTGAAAATTTGTCATAGTATAAAAAATTGAACTAGCATAACGTGAGTGTTGGATTCATATCATTTTGAGCTCTATATCAAAAGATACGAACGATTTAGTGTTGATATGTGAAGTTTTGATTGGTCAGTTCAAATGATCATTATAAGCTGATCATTATTGCTCATTGAGTAAAGGCTTATAAGTCAAGTATAGTGCATGACATCACACACTTTGGGATATATTTGATTACTTTGAGCCTATGTCATATCTATATGAGTCTCAAAATTTTGTTATAGTATAGAAAATTGAGCTACCATAACGTGTGCATTGGATTCGTGTCATTCTGAGCCTTAAATCTAAAGTTACGGACGATTAAGTGCGTAAATGTCAAGTTGATTGCTCAGTTAAAATGAGCATTCTAATCTTATCATTGGTGCTCATTGAGTAAAGGCTTATAAGTGAATCATAATGTATGACATTACGTAGTTTGGGATAGATTGGATTACTTGGAGGCTTTGTTGTATTTATTTGAGTCTAAAATTTTGTCATAGTATAGAAAATTGAGCTAGCACAACGTGGGCATTGGATTCATGTCATTTTGAGCTCTAAATTGAAACTTACGGATGATTTAGTGCGCACATATCAAGTTGATTAGTCAGTTCAAATGATCATTCTAAGCTGATCATTGGTGGTCATTGAGTAAGGCTTATAAGTGAAGCATAATGCATAGCATCACGTAGTTTAGGATAGATTGGATTAGTTGGAGGCTTTGTCATATCTTTTTGAGTCTGAAAATTTATCATTTTATAGAAAATTGAGCTAGCATTATGTGGGCATTGGATTCATGTCATTCTGAACTCTAAATCAAAAGCTACGGACGATTTAGTGCACACATGTCAAGTTGAATGGATAGTTCTACTGATCATTCTAAGCAGATCATTGGTGCTCATAGAGTAAAGGCCTATAAGTGAAGCATAATGCATGACATCACAGAGTTTAGGATAGATTGGATTACTTGGACGTTTTGTTGTATCTATTTTAGTCTAAAATTTTGGTATACTATAGAAAATTGAGCTAGCATAACGTGGGCGTTTGATTCATGTCATTCTGAGCTCTAAATCAAAAGTTACGGATGATTAAGTACATATATTTCAAGTTGATTGCTCAATTCAAATGATCATTCTAATCTGATCATTGGTGCTCATCTAGTGAAGACTTATAAGTGAAGCATAATCCATGGCATCACATAGTTTGAGATAGATTAGATTACTTGGAGGCTTTGTCGAATCTATTTGAGTCTGAAATTTTGTCACAATATAGAAAATTGATCTAGCATAATGTGGGCATTTGATTTACGTCATTCGGATCTCTAAATCAAAAGTTAAGTATGATTTAGTGCGGACATGTCAAGTTGATTGGTCAGTTGAAATGATCATTCTAAGCTGGTCATTGGTGCTCATTGAGTAAATGCTATAATGCATGACATCACGGAGTTTGAGATAGATTGGATTACTTAGAGGCTTTGTCGAATCTATTTGAGTCTTAAATTTTGTCACAATATAGAAAATTGAGCTAGCATAACGTGGACATTAGATTCATGTCATTTCTGAGCCCTAAATCAAAAGTTACGGACGATTAAGTGCGGATATGTCAAGTTGATTGCTCAGTTCAAATGATCATTTTAATCTGATCATTGGTGCTCATTGAGTAAAGGCTTATAAGTGAAGCATAATGTATGGCATCACATAGTTTGGGATAGATTGGATTACTTGGAGGCTTTGTTGTATCTATTTGAATCTGAAATTTTGTCATAGTATAGAAAATTAACCTAGTGAAACGTGGGCATTGGATTCATGTCATTTTGAGCTCTTAATCAAAAGTTAGGGACGATTAAGTGTGCACATGACAAGTTGCTTAGTCAGTTCAAATGATCATTCTAAGCTGATCATTGGTGCTCATTGAGTAAGGCTTACAAGTGAAGCATAATGCATGACATCATGCAGTTTAGGATCAATTGGATTACTTGAAGTCTTTGTCATATCTATTTGAGTCTGAAAATTTGTCATTGTATAGAAAATTGAGCTAGCATTACGTGGGCATTGGATTCACGTTATTCTGAACTCTAAATCAAAAGTTACGGACGATTTAGTGCGGATATGTCAAGTTGAATGGCCAGTTCAACTGATCATTCTAAGCAGATCATTGGTGCTCATTGCGTAAAGGCTTATAACTGAAGCATAATGCATGACATCACGCAGTTTGGGATAGATTGAATTATTTGGAGGCTTTGTTGTATCTATTTGAGTCTGAAATTTTGGCATATTATAGAAAGTTGAGCTAGCATAACGTGGGCGTTGGATTCATGTCAGTCTGAGCTCTAAATAAAAAGTTACGGATGATTATGTTCGGATATTTCAAGTTGATTGCTCAATTCAAATGCTTATTCTAAACTGATCATTGATGCTCATTTAGTGAAGGCTTATAAGTGAAGCATAATGCATGGCATCACGCAGTTTGGGATCAATTGGATTACTTGGAGGCCTTGTCATATCTATTTGAGTTGGAAAATTTGTCATTGTATAGAAAATTGAGCTAGCATTATGTGGGCATTGGATTCACGTTATTCTGAACTCTAAATCAAAAGTTACGGACGATTTAGTGCGGACATGTCAAGTTGAATGGCTAGTTCAACTGATCATTCTAAGCAGATCATTGGTGCTCATTGCGTAAAGGCTTATAACTCAAGCATAATGCATGACATCACGCAGTTTGGGATAGATTGAATGATTTGGATGCTTTGTTATATCTATATGAGTCTGAAATTTTGGCATATTATAGAAAGTTGAGCTAGCATAACGTGGGCGTTAGATTCATGTCATTCTCAGCTCTAAATCAAAAGTTACGGACGATTATGTGCGGATATTTCAAGTTGATTGCTCAATTCAAATGATTATTCTAAACTGATCATTGGTGCTCATTTAGTGAAGGCTTATAAGTGAAGCATATTCCATGGCATCACATAGTTTGAGATATATTAGATTACTTGGAGGCTTTGTCGAATCTATTTGAGTCTGAAATTTTGTCACAATATAGAAAATTGATCTAGCATAATGTGGGCATTTGATTTATGTCATTCTAAGCTCTAAATCATAAGTTAAGGATGATTTACTGCGGACATGTCAAGTTGATTGGTCAGTTGAAATGATCGTTCTAAAGTTATCATTGTTGCTCATTGAGTAAAGACTATAATGCATGACATCACGAAGTTTGGGATAGATTGGATTACTTAGAGACTTTGTCGAATCTATCTGAGTATTAAATTTTGTCACAATATAGAAAATTGAGCTATCATAACTTGGGCATTGGATTCATGTCATTCTGAGATCTAAATCAAAAGTTATGGACGATTTTGAGCGGAAATGTCAAATTGATTGGTCAGTTCAACTGATCATTCTGCGCTGATCATTGGTGCTCATTGAGTAAAGGCTTATAAGTAAAGATTAATACATGACATCACGCAGTTTGGGATATAATTGATTACTTGGAGCCTTTGTCCTATCTATTTGAGTCCTAAAATTTCTCATAGTATAGAAAATTGAGCTACCATAACATGGGCATTGGATTCATGTCATTCTAAGCACTAAATCAAAAGTTTCGGACGATAAAGTGCGGATATGTCAAGTTTATTGGTCAATTTAAATGATCATTCTAAGCTGATCATTGGTGCTCATTGAGTAAAGGCTTACAAGTGAAGAATAATGTATGACATCACGCGGTTTGGGATAGATTGGATTACTTATTTGAGTCTGAAATAAGGCTTTGTTGTACCTATTTGAGTCTGAAATTTTTTCATATCATAGAAAATTGAGGTAGCATAACGTGGGCACTGGATTCAAGTCATTTTGAGCTCTAAATCAAAAGTGACGGACGATTTAATGCGGATATGTCAAGTTGATTGGTCAGTTCAAATGATTATTCTAAATTGAGCATTGGTGCTCATTGAGTAAAGGGTTATAAGTGAAGCATAATGCATGGCATTACTCAGTACATGATAGATTGGATTAGTTGGAGGCTTTGTCGTATGTATTTGAGTTTCAAAATTTTTCACAATATAGAAAATTGAGCTAGCATATCGTGGGCATTGGATTCATGTCATTCTAAGCTCTAAACCAGAAGTTATAGACGATTTAATGCGGAAATATCAAGTTGATTGGCCAGTTCAACTAATCATTCTAAGCTAAACATTGGTGCTCATTGAGTAAAGGCTTATAAGTGAAACATAATGCATGACATGATGCTGTTTGGGATAGATTGAATTACTTGGAGGCCTTTTCGTATCTATTAGAGTCTGAAATTTTGACACAATATAGAAAATTGAGCTAGCATAACGTGGGCATTGGATTCATGTCATTTTGAGCTCTAAATCAAAAGTTACGGACGATTTAATGTGGACATGTCAAGTTTATTGGGCAGTTCAGCTGATCATTGGTGATCCTCGAGTAAAACCTCATAAGTGAAGCATAATGCATGGCATCAAGCACTTTGGGATATATTGGATTACTTTGAGGCTTTGTCGTATTGATTTGAGTCTGAAAATTTATCATAGTATAGAAAATTGAGCTAGCATAACGTGAGCATTGGATTCATGTAATTCTGAGCCCTAAATCAAAAATTACGGTTGATTAAGTTCGGATATGTCAAGTTTATTGGTCAGTTCAAATGATCATTCTAAGCTGATCATTGTTGCTCATTGAGTAAAAGCTTATTAGTTAAGCCTAATGCATGACATCACGCAGTTTGGGATATATTGGATTACTTGGAGGCTTTGTCGTTTCTATTTGTGTCTGAAATTTTATCATAGTATAGAAAATTGAGCTATCATTATGTGGGTGTTGGATTCATATGTCATTATGATCTATAAATCAAAAGTTACGGACGATTTAGTCGACATGTTAAGTTGATTGGTCAGTTCAAATGATCATTCTAATCTGCTCATTGGTGCTCATTGAGCAAAGACTTATAAGTGAAGCATAATGCATGGCATCATGTAGTTGGGATAGATTGGATTAGTTGGAGGCCTTGCCATATCTATTTGAGTCTGAAAATTTGTCGTAGTATAGAAAACTTAACTAGCATTACGTGGGATTGGATTCACGTCACTCTGAGCTTTAAATCAAAAGTTAAGGACGATTTAATGCAGACATGTCAGGTTGATTGGCCAGTTCAATTGATCATTCTAATCTGATCATTGGTGCTCATTTTGTAAAGGCTTACAAGTGAAGCATAATGCAATTTGGGATAGATTGGATTACTTGGACGCATTGCCGTATCTATTTGAGTCTGAAATTTTGTCATAGTATAGAAAATTGAGCTAGCATAACATGTGCATTCGATTCATGGCATTCTGAACTCTAAATAAAAAGTTACGGACGATTTAGTGCAGACATCTCAAGTTTATTAGGCAGTTCAACTTATCGTTCAAAGCTGATCATTGGTGCTCCTTGAGTAAAGGCTTATAAGTGAAGTATAATGCATGGCATCATGCACTTTGGGATATATTGGATTACTTGGATACTTTGTCATATCTAATTGAGTATGAGAATTTGTCATAGTAGAGAAAATATAGCTAGCATAACATGGGCGTTGGATTCATGTCATTCTGAACCCTAAATCAAAAGTTACGAACAATTTAGTACGGATATGTCAAGTGGATTGGTCAGATCAAATTATCATTATAAGCTGATCATTGGTGCTCTTTGAGTAAAGGTTTATAAGTGAAACATAATGCATGCCATCACGTAGTTTGGGATATATTGGATTACTTAGAGACTTTGTCATACCTATTTGAGTATGAAATTTTGTTACAATACAGAAAATTGAGCTAGCATAACATTGGCGTTGGATTCATGTCATTCTAAGCTCTAAATCAAAAGTTACGGACGATTTAGTGCAAACATGTAAAGTTGATTGGCCAGTTCAACTGATCATTCTAAGGTAATCATTGGTACTTATTAAGTAAAGGCTTATAAGTGAAGCATAATGCCTGGCATCACGCAGTTTGGGATACATTGGATTATTTAGACGATTTGTCGTACCTATCTCAGTCTGAAATTTTGTCACAATATAGAAAATTGAGCTGGCATAACGTGGGCATTCGATTCATGTCATGATGAGCTCTAAATCAAAAGTTACGAATGATTTAGAGCATACATGTCAAGTTGATTGGCTAGTGCAACTTATCATTCTAAGTTGATCATTGGTGCTCATTGAATAAATGCTTATACGTGAAGCATAATGCATGGCATCACATATTTTGAGATAGATTGGACTACAGGGAGGCTTTATCGTATCTATTTGAGTCTGAAATTTTGTCATACAATAGAAAATTGAACTAGCAAAACGTCGGCGTTGGATTCATGTCATTCTGAGCTCTAATTCAAAAGTTACGGACGATTTAGTGCGGACATGTCAGGTTTATTGGTCAATTCAACTGCTCATTCTAAGCTGATCATTGGTGCTCATTGATTAAAACCTCATAAGTGAAACATAATGCATGGCATCACACACTTTGGGATATATTGGATTATTTAGAGCCTTTCTTATATCTATTTGACTATGAAATTTTGTTACAATATTGAAAATTGAGCTAGCATAACGTGGGCGTCAGATTCATGTCATTCTGAGTTCTAAATCAATTGTTATGGACGATTTAGTGCGGACATGTAAATTTTATTGGTCAATTCAAATTATCATTCTAATCTGATCATTGGTGTTCATTGAGTAAAGGCTTATAAGTGAAGCATAATGCATTGCATCACGTAGTTTGGGATAGATTGGATTTCTTGGAGGCTTTGTCGTATCTATTTGAGTCTGAAATTTTGTCATAATATAGAAAACAGAGCTGGCATAATGTGGGCATTGGATTCATGTCACTTTGACCTTTAAATCAAAACTTACGGATGATTTAGTGCGGAAATGTCAAGTTGATTGGGCAGTTCAACTGATCATTCTAAACTGATCATTGGTGCTCATTGATTAGATGCTTATAAGGGAGTGTAATACATGAAATCACGCAGTGTGGGATAGATTGGATTACTTGGAGGCTTTGTCATATATATTTGAGTCGGAAATTTTGTCATAGTATAGTAAATAGAGCTAGCATATCGTGGACGTTGCATTCATGTCATTATGAGCCCTAAATCAAAAGTTACAGAAGATTTAGTGCGGACTTTTCAAGGTTATTGGTCAGTTCAAATGATCATTCTAAGCTGATCATTGGTACTCATTGAGTAAAGCCTTATAAGTAAAGCATAGTGTATGTCATCACACTATTTGGGATAGATTGGAATAATTAGAGGATTTGTCATTTGTATTTGAGTTTGAAAATTTGTCATTGTATAGAAAATTGAGCTGGCATAACGTGGGCATTGGACTCTTGTCATTTTGAGCTCTAAATCAAAAGTGATGGACAATTTAGTGCGGACATGTCAAGTTGATTGGCCAGTTCAACTGCTCATTATAAGCTGATCATTGGTGATCATTGATTAAAACCTCATAAGTGAAACATAATGCATGGCATCACACAGTTTGGGATATATTGGATTATTTAGAGGCTTTGTCATATCTATTTGAGTCACAAATTTTGTTACAATATTGAAAATTGAGCTCGCATAACGTGTACGTTGGATTCATGTCATGTATTTATAACTGAAGCATAATGCATGGCATCACGCAGTTTGGGATAGATTGGATTACTTGGAGGCTTTGTCGTATCTATTTGAGTCTGAAACTTTGTAATAGTAGAGAAACTTGAGCTAGCATAACGTGGGCATTGGATTCATGTCCTTCGGAGCTGTAAATAAAAAGTTACAAACGATTTATTTCGTACATGTCAAGTTTATTGGTCAGTTCAAATGATCATTCTAAGCGGATCATTAGTGCTCATTGAGTAAATGCTTATAAGTGAAGTATAATGCTTTGCATCACACAGTTTGGGATAGATCGTATTACTTGGAGGCTTTGTCGTATCTATTATGAGTCTGAAATTTTATCACAATATAGACAATTGATCTAGTATAACGTGGGTATTGGATTCATGTCATTCTGAGCTCTAAATCAAAAATTACAGATGATTTTGTGCATACATTTCAAGTTGACTGGCCAGTTGAAATGATCATTTTAAGGTGATCATTAGTGCTCATTGAATAAAGGCTCATAAGTGAAGCATAATGCATGACATCACGCAATTTGGGATAGATTGGATTACTTGCAAGCTTTGTCGTATATATTTGAGTCTGAAATTTTGTCACAATATAGAAAATTGAACTGGCATAGTGTGGGCATCGGATTCATGTCATGATGAGCACTACATCAAAAGTGACGGACGATTCAGTGCAAAAATGTTAAGTTGATCGGCCAGTAAAATGATCATTCTAAAGTGATCATTGGTGCTCATTGATTAAAACCTCATAAGTGAAGTATAATGGATGGCATCACACAGTTTGTGATAGATTTGATTATTTGGAGGCGTTGTCATATCTATTTGATTCTGCCACTTTGTCATAGTATAGAAACTTGAGCTAGCATAACGTGCGTGTTGGATTCATGTCATTATGAGCTGTAAATCAAAAGTTACAAACGAGTTAGTGCGGACATGTCAAGTTGATTGCAGTTCAACTGATCATTCTATGCTAATCATTGGTGCTCATTGAGTAAAGGCTTATAAGTGAAGCATAATGCATGGCATCACGCAGTTTGGGATAGATTGTATTACTTGGAGGCTTTGTCGTATCTATTTGGTTCTGAAATTTTGTCACAATATATAAATTGAGATAGCATAATATGGGCGTTGGATTCATGTCATTTTGAGCTCTAAAATTACGCATGACATAGTACGGATATTTCAAGTTGATTGGCAGTTCAACAGATCATTATATGCTAATCATTGGTGCTCATTAAGTAAAAGGTTATAAGTGAAGCATAATGCATGCTATCACATAGTTTGGGATAGATTGAATTACTTGAAGGTTCTGTGGTATCTATTTGAGTTTGAAATTTTGTCAAAATATAGAAAATTAAGCTACCATAACGTGGGCATTGTATTCATGTCATTCTGAGCTCTAAATCAAAAGTTAAGTACAAGTTATTGTGGACATGTCAAATTGATCAGCCAGTTAAGATGAACATTTTAAAGTGATCATTGGTGCTCATTGATTAAAACCTCATAAGTAAAGCATAATGAACGATATCACGCAGTTTGGGATATATTAGATTACTTAGAGGCTTTATCGTATCTATTTGATTATGAAATTTTGTTACAATATAGAAAATTGAGCTAGCATAACGTGTGCATTGGATTCATGTTACTCTGAGCTCTAAATCAAAAGTTATGGACGATTTAGTGCGGAGATGTCAAGTTGATTGGTCAGTTCAAATGATTATTCTAAGCTGATCATTGGTGCTCATTGAGTAAAGACTTATAAGTGAATCATAATGCACGACATCACGCACTTTAGGATATATAGGATTACTTGGAGGCTTTTTCGTATCTATTTAAGTTTGAAATTTTGTCATAGTATAGAAAATTGAGCTAGGACAACGTGGTCATTGGATTCATGTCATTCTGAGCCATAAATCAAAAGTTACGGACGATTTAGTGCAAATATGTCTTATTGATAGGTCAGTTCAAATTATTATTCCAAACTGATCATTGGTGCTCATTGAGTAAAGGCTTATAAGTGACATATAATGCATGGTATCACGTAATTTGGGATAGATTGGATTACTTGGAGGCTTTGTCGTGTCTATTTGAGTCTGAAATTTTGTCACAATATAGAAAATTGAGCTAGCAAAATGTGGACATTGGATTCATGTTATTCTGAGCTCTAAATAAAAAGCTATGGACGATTTAGTGTGTAAATGTCAAGTTGATTGGCCAGCTCAACTGCTCATTCTAAGATGATCATTGGTGTTCATTGACTAAAACCTCATAAGTGAAACATAATGCATGGCATCACGCATTTTGGGATATATTGGATTATTTAGCGCTTTTCGTATCTATTTGAGTCTGAATTTTTGGTACAATAGAGAAAATTGAGCTACCATAACGTGGGCATTGGAATCAAGTCATACTGAGCTCTAAATCAAAAGTTACAGTCAGTTTAGTAAGGACATGTCAATGTTATTGGTCAGTTGAAATGATCATTCTAACCTGATCCTTGGTGCTCATTGAATAAAGGCTTATAAGGGAAGCATAATGCATGGTATCACGCAGTTTAGGATATATTGGATTATTTGGATGCTTTGTCGTATCTATTTGAGTCCGAAACTTTGTTACAATATAGAAAATTGAGCTAGCATAACGTGGGCATTGGAGTCATGTCATTCTGAGCTCTAAATGAAAAGTTACAGACCATTTAGTGCGTACATGTCAAGTTGATCGGCCAATTAAAATGATAATTCTGAAGTGATCATTGGTGCTCATTGAGTAAACGCTTATAAGTGAAGCATAATGCGTGGCATCACGCGGTTTGGGATAGATTGGATTAGTTGGAGGCTTTGTCGTATCTATTTGAGTATGAAATTTTGTCATAATATAGAAAACTTAGCTGGCATAATGTGGGCATTGGATTCATGTCATGATGAGCACTAAATCAAAAGTTACGAACGATTTAATGCGGACATGTTAAGTTGAACGACCAGTTAAAATGATCATTCTAAAGTGATCAATAGTGCTCATTGATTAAAACCTCATAAGTGAAGCATAATGCATGGCATCACACAATTTGGGATAGATTGGATAACTTGGAGGCTTTGTCGTATCCATTTGAGTCTAAAATCTTGTACTGGTAGAGAAAATTGAGATAGCATAATGTGTGCGTTGGATTCATATGTCATTCTGAACTCTAAATCAAAAGTTACAGACGATTTGGTGCGGATGTGTCAAGTTCATTGGCAGTTCAACTGATCATTCTATGGTAATCGTTGGTGCTCAATGAGTAAAGGCTTATAAGTGAAGCATACTGCATGGCATCACACAGGTTGGGATAGATTGAATTACTCGGAGGCTTTGTCGTATCTAATTTAGTCTTAAATTTTGTCACAATATAGAAAATTGAGCTAGAATAACGTGGTCATTGGAATCATGTTATTCTGAGCTCTAAATCAAAAGTTATGGAGACATTAGTGCGGACACGTCAAGTTGAACGACCAGGTAAAATGATCATTCTAAAGTGATCATTGGTACTCATTGATTAAAACCTCATAAGTGAAGTATAATGCATGGCATCACACAGTTTGGGATAGATTGGATTATTTGGAGGCTTTGTCGTATCTATTTGATTCTCACACTTTGTAGTAGTATAGTAGTATAACGTGGTCGTTGGATTCATGTCATTTTGAGCTGTAAATAAAAATTTACGAAAGATTTAGTGCAGACATGTCAAGTAAATTGGTTAGTTCAAATGATCATTTTAAGCAGATCATTGGTGCTCATTCAGTAAATGTTTATAACTGAAG
>JAEVFF010001946.1:36165-60145 GCA_018901945.1 Pugionium dolabratum | reverse complement strand
AGCTCAATTTTTTTTATTGTGACAAAATTTGAGATAGAATAAGATACGAAAAAACGTTCAAATAATCCTATCTATCCCAAACTACATGATGCCATGCTTCATGCTTCATTTATAAGCGTTTACTTAATGAGCACCAATGATCAGTTTAGAATGATAACTTTAACTTGCCGATCAACTTGACATGTCCGCACTAAATTGTCCATAACTTATGATTTAGAGCTGAGAATGACACGAATTCAATGCCTACATTATCAGGCTCAATTTTCTATATTATGACAAAACTTCAAATAGAAATAGATACGAAAAAGCGTCCAAGAAATCTAATCTATCCCAAACTGCATGATGTCATATATTATGTTTCATTTATTACCCTTTACTCAATAAGCAACAATGATCAGTTTAAAATAATCATATTAACTGGCTGATAACCTTGACATGTCCGCACTAAATCGTATGTAGCTTTGATTTAGAGCTCAGAATGACACGAATCCAATGCCCATGTTCAGCTAGCTCAATTTTCTATGTTCTGACAAAATTTTAGATAGAAATAGAGACGACAAAGCGTCCAAGTAATCTAATCTACCCCAAACTACGTGATACCATGCATTATGTTTCATTTATAAGCTTTTAAACAATGACCATCAATGATTAGTTAAGAATTATCATTATAACTGGCCGATCAACTTGACATGTCTGCACTAAATCATCCGTAAATTTTTATTTAGAGCTCCGAATGACACGAATCTAATGTCCACGTTAAGCTAGCTCAATTTTCTATACTGTGACAATGAGAAAAAAAGAGATACGACAAAGCGTGCCAGTAATCCAATCTATCCTATACTGCATAATGCCATGCATTATTCTTCATTTATAAGCTTTTACTGAATGAGCACCACTGATCAATTTAGAATGATCAGTTTAACTGGCCGATCAACTTGACATTTCCGCACCAAATCGTTTGTAACATTTGATTTAGAGCTTAAAATGACACAAAACCAGTGCCTATTATAAGCAAACTCAATTTTCTATCTTGTGATAATAAGACTAAAATTCCTACGAAAAGTCCACCAAGTAATCAAATCTATCCAAAACTACGTGATGTCATGTATTATGCTTCATTTATAAGCCTTTAATCAATGAGAACCAATGATTAGTTTAGAATGATCATTTTAACTAGCCGATCCACTTGATATGTACGCACCAAATCGTCTATAAGTTTCGATTTATAGCTCATAATGACACGAATCCAATGTCCACGTTAAGCTAGCTCAATTTTTTATATTGTGACAAAATTTTAGACAGAAATAAAGACGACAAAGCTTCCAAGAAATCCAACATATCCCAAACAGCGTGATGTCATGCATTATGCTTCACTTATAAGCTTTTAATCAGTGAGCACCAATGATCAACTAAGAATAATCATTTTAACTAACCAATCAACTTGACATGTCCGCAATAAATCGCCCGTAACTTATAATTTTGAGCTATAATGACACAAATCCAATACCCACGTTAAATTAGCTCAATTTTCTAAATTTTGACAAAATTATAGACAAAGATAGAGACGACAAAGCATCCAAGTAATTCAATTTATCTCAAACTTCGTGATGCTATGCATTATGCTTCATTTATAAGCTTTTAATCAATGAGCACTAATGATCAGTTAAGAATTATCATTCTAACTGGCCGATCAACTTGATATGTCCGCACTAAATCATCCGTAACTTTTGTTTAGAGCTTCGAACGACACGAATCCAATGCCCAATTTAACTGCTTGATGCCATGCATTATGTTTCATTTATAAGCTTTTAATCAATGAGCACTAATGATCAATTAAGAATGATCATTTTAACTGACCGATCAACTTGACATGTCCGCAATAAATCGTCCGTAACTTATGACTTAGAGCTTAGAATGACACAAATCCAATACCCACGTTAAGCTAGCTTAAGTTTTCTATATTTTGACAAAATTATAGACAAAGATAGAGACGACAAAGCGCCCAAGTTATTCGATCTATCCCAAACTGTGCGATGCCATGCATTATGTTTCATTTATAAGCTTTTAATCAATGAGCACTAATGATCAGTTAAGAATTATCATTCGAACTCGCCGATCAACTTGATATGTTCGCACTAAATCATTCGTAACTGTTGTTTTAGAGCTTCCAATGACACGAATCCAATGCCCACTATAACTTAGCTCAATTTTCTATATTGTGACAAAATTTGAGGCAGAAATATATATGACAAATCGTCCAAGTAATCTAATCTATCCTGAACTGTGTGATGCCATGCATTATGCTTCATTTATGAGCCTTTACTTAATGAGCATCACTGATCAGTTTAAAATGATGAATTTAACTAGCCGATCAACTTGACATTTCCACAATATATCGTTCGTAACTTATGATTTAGAGCTCAGAATGACACAAATCCAATACCCACGTTAATCTAGCTCAATCTTCTATATTTTTACAAAATTGTAGACAAAGATAGAAACGACAAAGCGTCCAAGTAATTCAATCTATCCCAAACTGCGTGATGCCATGCATTATGCTTCATTTATAAGCTTTTAATCAATGAGCACTAATGATCAGTTAAGAATTATCATTTGAACTGGCCAATAACCTTGATATGTCCGCACTAAATCGTCCATAACTTTTGTTTTAGAGCTTCCAATGACATGAATCCAATGCCCACTTTAACCTATCTCAATTTTCTATATTGTAACAAAATTTGATATTGAAATATATATGACAAAGTGTCCAAGTAATCTAATCTATCGTGATTTGCACGATGCCATGCATTATGCTTCATTTATAAGCCTTTACTTATTGAGCATCAATGATCAGTTTAAAATGATGAATTTAACTGGCCGATCAACTTGACATTTACGCACTAAATCGTTCGTAACTTTTGATTTAGGGCTCAGAATGACACGAATCCAGTGTGCACGTTAAGCTAGTTGAATTTTTTATATTGTGACAAATTTTGAGAACGAAATAGATACAACAAAGCGTACAAGTAATCCAATATATCCAAAACTATGTGATGCCATGCTTTATACATCATTTATAATCGTTTGCTTAATGAGCCCCAATGATTACTTTAACTGTCCGTTCCACTTGTCATGTCCACACTAAATCGCACTAAATGATTTAGAGCTAAGAATGACACGAATGCATTTCCCATGTTAAGCGGGCTCAATTTTCAATATTGTGACAAAATTTGAGACACAAATAGATAAGAAAAAGAGTCTAAGTAACCCAATCTAGCCAGAATTGTGTGATGCCATGCATTATCCTTCATTTATAAGTCTTAACTCAATGGGCCAATTATTAGTTTAGAATGATCATATTAACTGGCCGATCAACTTGACATGTCCGCACTACATCGCCTGTAACTTTTGATTTAGAGCTCAGAATGGTAGGAATCCAATGCCCACGTTAAGCTAGCTCAATTTTCTATTGTCAAAAAAATTTCAGAAACAACTAGATACGACCAAGCGTCCAAGTAATCTAATCTATCCCAAACTGCGTAATGCCATGCTTTATGCTTCATTTATAAGCCTTTACTCAAGGAGCACCAATGATCAGTTTAGAATGATCATTTTAACTGGCCTATAACCTTGATATGTCTGTAGTAAAACGTCTGTAACTTTTTTATTTATAGCTCAGAATGACATGAATCCAATGCACACGTTAAGCTAACTCAGTTATCTTTATTGTGACAAAATTTGAGACAAAATAAGAAACGACAAAGTGTCCAAGTAATCCAATCTATCCCAAAGTGCGTGATGTCATGCATTATATTTCATTTATAAGCCTTTACTCAATGAGCAACAATGATCAGATAAGAATAATCATTTTAACTGGCCGATCAACATGACATGTCTGCTTAAAATCGTCCGAAACTTTTTATTTATAGCTCAGAATGACACAAATCCAATGCCCATGTTAAGCTAGCTCCATTTCTATATTGTGATAAAATTTGAGACTGAAATAGATACGACAAAGCGTCCAAGTAATCCATTATATCCGAAACTGATTGATGCCATGCATTATGCTTCATTTATAAGCTTTTACTCAATGATCACCAATGCTCAGTTTAGAATAATCATTTTAACTGGCCTATCAACTTGACATGTCTGCATTAAATCGTCCATAACTTTCCATTTATAACTCCAAATAACATGAATCTAGTGCCCACATTAAGCTAGTTCAATTTTGTCTATTTCAACAAAAGTTTAGACAGAAATAACTACGAAAAAGCGTCCAACTAATCCAGTCTATCCCAAAATGAGAGATGCCATCCATTATGCTTCATTTATAAGGCTTTACTCAATGAGCACTAATGATCAATTAAGAATTATCATTCTAACTGGCCGATCAACTTGACATATCTGCACTAAATCGTTTGTAAATTTTGATTTAGAGGTTCGAATGACACGAATCCAATGCCCACGTTAGCTAGCTCAATTTTCTATATTGTGGCAAAATTTGAGATAGAAATATATACGACAAAGCATCCAAATAATCCAATCTATCCCGAACTGCGTGATGCCATGCATTGTGCTTCATTTATAAGCCTTTACTCAATGAGCAATAAAGATCAGTTAAGAATTATCATTCTAACTGGCCAATCAACTTGACATGTCCGCACTAAAACGTTTGTAACTTTTTTATTTATAGCTCAAGATTACACGAATCCAATGCCCACGTTAAGCTAGTTCAATTATCTATGTGACAAAATTTGAGACAGTAATAGATAAGACAAAGCGTCCAAGTAATCCAATCTATCCCAAACTGCGTGTTGCCATGCATTATGCTTCATTTATAAGCCTTTACACAATGAGTAGCAATTATCAGTTTAGAATGATCATTTTAACTGGCCGATCAACTTAACATATCTACCCTAAAACGTCTGTAACTTTTTTATTTATAGCTCTGATGACACAAATCCAATGGTCATGTTAAGGTAGCTCAATTATATATATTGTGTCAAACTTTGAGACAAAATAAGATACGACAAAACGTCCAAGTAATCCAATCTATTCCAAATTGCATGATGCCATGCATTATGCTTCATTTATAAGCTTTTAATCAATGAGCACTAATGATCAGTTAAGAATTATCATTCGAACTGGCCGATCAACTTGATATGTTCGCACTAAATCATTCGTAACTGTTGTTTTAGAGCTTCCAATGACACGAATCCAATGCCCACTATAACTTAGCTCAATTTTCTATATTGTGACAAAATTTGAGGCAGAAATATATATGACAAAGCGTCCAAGTAATCTAATCTATCCTGAACTGTGTGATGCCATGCATTATGCTTCATTTATGAGCCTTTACTTAATGAGCATCACTGATCAGTTTAAAATGATGAATTTAACTAGCCGATCAACTTGACATTTCCACAATATATCGTTCGTAACTTATGATTTAGAGCTCAGAATGACACAAATCCAATACCCACGTTAATCTAGCTCAATCTTCTATATTTTTACAAAATTATAGACAAAGATAGAAACGACAAAGCGTCCAAGTAATTCAATCTATCCCAAACTGCGTGATGCCATGCATTATGCTTCATTTATAAGCTTTTAATCAATGAGCACTAATGATCAGTTAAGAATTATCATTTGAACTGGCCAATAACCTTGATATGTCCGCACTAAATCGTCCATAACTTTTGTTTTAGAGCTTCCAATGACATGAATCCAATGCCCACTTTAACCTATCTCAATTTTCTATATTGTAACAAAATTTGATATTGAAATAAATATGACAAAGTGTCCAAGTAATCTAATCTATCGTGATTTGCGCGATGCCATGCATTATGCTTCATTTATAAGCCTTTACTTAATGAGCATCAATGATCAGTTTAAAATGATGAATTTAACTGGCCGATCAACTTGACATTTACGCACTAAATCGTTCGTAACTTTTGATTTAGGGCTCAGAATGACACGAATCCAGTGTGCACGTTAAGCTAGTTGAATTTTTTATATTGTGACAAATTTTGAGAACGAAATAGATACAACAAAGCGTACAAGTAATCCAATATATCCAAAACTATGTGATGCCATGCTTTATACATCATTTATAATCGTTTGCTTAATGAGCACCAATGATTACTTTAACTGTCCGTTCCACTTGTCATGTCCACACTAAATCGCACTAAATGATTTAGAGCTAAGAATGACACGAATGCATTTCCCATGTTAAGCGGGCTCAATTTTCAATATTGTGACAAAATTTGAGACACAAATAGATAAGAAAAAGAGTCTAAGTAACCAAATCTAGCCAGAATTGTGTGATGCCATGCATTATCCTTCATTTATAAGTCTTAACTCAATGGGCCAATTATTAGTTTAGAATGATCATATTAACTGGCCGATCAACTTGACATGTCCGCACTACATCGCCTGTAACTTTTGATTTAGAGCTCAGAATGGTAGGAATCCAATGCCCACGTTAAGCTAGCTCAATTTTCTATTGTCAAAAAAATTTCAGAAACAACTAGATACGACCAAGCGTCCAAGTAATCTAATCTATCCCAAACTGCGTAATGCCATGCTTTATGCTTCATTTATAAGCCTTTACTCAAGGAGCACCAATGATCAGTTTAGAATGATCATTTTAACTGGCCTATAACCTTGATATGTCTGTAGTAAAACGTCTGTAACTTTTTTATTTATAGCTCAGAATGACATGAATCCAATGCACACGTTAAGCTAACTCAGTTATCTTTATTGTGACAAAATTTGAGACAAAATAAGAAACGACAAAGTGTCCAAGTAATCCAATCTATCCCAAAGTGCGTGATGTCATGCATTATATTTCATTTATAAGCCTTTACTCAATGAGCAACAATGATCAGATAAGAATAATCATTTTAACTGGCCGATCAACATGACATGTCTGCTTAAAATCGTCTGAAACTTTTTATTTATAGCTCGGAATGACACAAATCCAATGCCCATGTTAAGCTAGCTCCATTTCTATATTGTGATAAAATTTGAGACTGAAATAGATACGACAAAGCGTCCAAGTAATCCATTATATCCGAAACTGATTGATGCCATGCATTATGCTTCATTTATAAGCTTTTACTCAATGATCACCAATGCTCAGTTTAGAATAATCATTTTAACTGGCCTATCAACTTGACATGTCTGCATTAAATCGTCCATAACTTTCCATTTATAACTCCAAATAACATGAATCTAGTGCCCACATTAAGCTAGTTCAATTTTGTCTATTTCAACAAAAGTTTAGACATAAATAACTACGAAAAAGCGTCCAACTAATCCAGTCTATCCCAAAATGAGAGATGCCATCCATTATGCTTCATTTATAAGGCTTTACTCAATGAGCACTAATGATCAATTAAGAATTATCATTCTAACTGGCCGATCAACTTGACATATCTGCACTAAATCGTTTGTAAATTTTGATTTAGAGGTTCGAATGACACGAATCCAATGCCCACGTTAGCTAGCTCAATTTTCTATATTGTGGCAAAATTTGAGATAGAAATATATACGACAAAGCATCCAAATAATCCAATCTATCCCGAACTGCGTGATGCCATGCATTGTGCTTCATTTATAAGCCTTTACTCAATGAGCAATAAAGATCAGTTAAGAATTATCATTCTAACTGGCCAATCAACTTGACATGTCCGCACTAAAACGTTTGTAACTTTTTTATTTATAGCTCAAGATTACACGAATCCAATGCCCACGTTAAGCTAGTTCAATTATCTATGTGACAAAATTTGAGACAGTAATAGATAAGACAAAGCGTCCAAGTAATCCAATCTATCCCAAACTGCGTGTTGCCATGCATTATGCTTCATTTATAAGCCTTTACACAATGAGTAGCAATTATCAGTTTAGAATGATCATTTTAACTGGCCGATCAACTTAACATATCTACCCTAAAACGTCTGTAACTTTTTTATTTATAGCTCTGATGACACGAATCCAATGGTCATGTTAAGGTAGCTCAATTATATATATTGTGTCAAAGTTTGAGACAAAATAAGATACGACAAAACGTCCAAGTAATCCAATCTATTCCAAATTGCATTATGCCATGCATTATGCTTCATTTATAAGCCTTTACTCAATGAGCACTAATGATTAGTTTAGACTGATCATTTTAACTGGCTGATCAACTTGACATGTTTGCACTAAATCATCCATATGTTTTTATTTAGAGCTCAGAATGACAATAATGCAATGCCCACGTTAAGCTAGCTAAATTTTCTATATTGTGATAAAATTTGAGAGAGAATTTGATACGACAAAGCGTCCAAGTAATCCAATCTATCACAAACTCGTGATGCCATACATTATGCTTCACTTATAAGTCTTTACTCAATAAGTACCAATGATCAGTTTAGAATGATCATATTAACTGGCCGATCAACATGACATGTCCACATTAAATCGTCCGTAACTTTTGATTTATAGCTCACAATGACACGAATCCAATGCCCATGTTAAGCTAGCCCAATTTTCTATATTGTGACAAAATTTGAGACAAAAATAGATACGGCAAAGTGTCCAAGTAATCCAATCTATCCAAAACTCTGTAACGCCATGCATTATGCTTCATTTAAAAGCCATTACTCATTGAGCACCAATGATCTGTTTAGAACGATAATATTAACTGGCCGATAAACTTGACATATGTACACTAAATCGTGAATCACTTTTGATTTATAGCTCATAATGACATGAATCCAATGCCCACATTAAGCTATCTCAATTGTATATATTGTGACAAAATTTGACACAGAAATAGATACGAAAAATCGTCCAAATAATCCAATCTATCCAAAACTACATGATGCCATGCATTATGCTTCTTTTCAAAGCCTTTACTCAATGAGCACGACAGATTAGTTTAGAGTGATCACTATAAATGGCCGATAACCTTGACATATCCACACTTAATCATCCGTAAGTTTTAATTTAAAACAACTAAACCACACCCGGGGAGAAAAAGGGTGCTTTAACAGATGAATGAACCGATTCCAATGCCCATGTTAAGGTAGCTCAATTTATCTATATTGTGACACAATTTGAGACATAAATAGATACGACAAAGCGTCCAAATAATCAAATCTATCCAAAACTTTGTGATGCCATGCATTATGCTTCATTTATAAGCCTTTACTCAATGAGCACCGATGATCACTTCAGAATAATTACTTTAAATGCCCGATCATTTTGACATGTCTGCACTAAATCATCTATAACGTTTGATTTATAGCTGAGACACGAATCTAATGCCCATGTAAAGCTTGCTCAATTTTATATATTGCGATAAAATTTAAGACTGAAATAGCTTCGACAAGTCCTCCAAGTAATGAAATCAATTCAAAACTACATAATATCATGCATTATGCTTTATTTATAAGCCTTTACTCAAGGAGCACCAATGATCATTTTAGAATTATCCTTTTAACTGGCTGATTCTTCAATAAATTGTTTGTAACTTTTTATTCATAGCTCAGAATGACATCAATCCAATGCCCTTTACGCTAGCTCAATTTTTGATATTGTAACAAAATTGGAGACAGAAATAGATACGACAAAGCGTCCAAGTAATCCAATCTATCAAAAAATACGTGATGCCATGTATTATGCTTCATTTATAAGCCTTTACTCAATGAGCACCAACGATCAGTTTAGAGTGATCACTTTAAATGGCCGATCAAATTGACATGTCCACACTAAATCATCCGTAACTTTTGATTTAGAGCTCAAAATGACACGATTTCAATGCCCACCTTAAGCTAGCTCAATTTATCTATATTGTGACAAAATTTGAGACTGAAATTGATACGACAAAGCGTCTAAATAATCCAATCTATCAAAAATTGTGTGATGCCATGCATTTTGCTTCATTTATAAGCCTTTACTCAATGAGCACCAATGATCACTTTAACTTGGCCGATCAACTTCACATGTTTTCGCACCAAATCGTCCCTAAGTTGTGATTTAGAACTTAGAATTATACGATTCCAATGCCCACATTAAGCTAGCTCAATTTATCTATATTGTGACAAAATTTTAGAGAGAGCTAGATACGACATAACGTCCAAGTAATCCAATCTATCCAAAATTGCGTGATACCATGTATTATGCTTCATTTTTAAGCCTTTAACTCAATGAGCACCAATGATAAGTTTGGAATGATCACTATAAGTTGCCGATCAACTTGACATGTTCGCACTTAATCGTCCGTAGCTTTTGATTTAGAGCTCAGAATTACTTGATTCCAGTGCCCACGTTAAGCTATCTCACATTATCTATATTGTGACAAAATTTGAGAGAGAATTAGATACGACGGAATGTTCAAGTAATCCAATCTATCCCAAATTGGGTGATACCTTTCATTATGCTTCATTTATAAGTATTTTCTCAGTGAGCAACATCGATCAGTTTATAATGATCATTTTAACTGACCGATCAACTTTACATGTCTGCACTAAATCGTCCGTAACTTTTGATATAGAGCCCAGAATGACACGAATCCAATTCCCACAAAACATCTAAATAATGCAATCTATCATGAACCACGTGATGTCAATGCTTCATTTATAAGCCTTTACTCGATGAGCACTAGTGGTCATTTTAGAATGATCCTTTTAACGGGTCGATCAAGTTGACATGTCTGCACTAAATCCTTTGTAACTTTTGATTTATAGTTTCGAATGACACGAATCCAATGCCAACGTTAAGCTAGGTAAATTGTCTATTTCTAACAAAACTTGAGACATAAATAAATACGAGATAGCTTCCAAGTAATCCAATCTGTCCAAATTTGGTGATACCATGGATTATGCTTCATTTAGAAGCCTTCACTTATTGAGCACCAATGATCAGTTTAGAATGATCACTTTAACTGGCCGATCAACTTGACATGTCGGCACTAAATCGTCGGTAACTTTTGATTTAGATCTCAGAATGACACAAATCCAATGCACATGTTAAGCTAGCTGAATTTTGTATATTGTGACAAAATTTGAAAGAGAAATAGTTACGAAAAAGTACCCAACTAATCCAATATATCCCGAACTACGTGATGCCATGCATTATACTTCATTTATAAGCCTTTACTCCATGAGCACCAATGATCTGTTAATAATGATCATTTTTACTGGCTGATCAACTTGACATATCCGCACTAAATCATAACTTTTGATTTAGAGCTCAGAATGACACGAACACAATGCCCACGTTAAGCTAGCTCAGTTTTCTATACTGTGACAAAATTTAAGACTAAAATTGCATCAACAAGTCCTCCAAGTAATCTAATATATCCAAAACTGCGTGATGTCTTACATTATGCTTCATTTATAAGTCTTTACTCAAGGAGCACCAATGATCATTTTAGAATGATCCTTTAAATAGCCGATCAACTTTACATGTCTACACTAAATCATCTGTAACTTTTGATTTAGAGCTCAAAATGACACGACTGCAATGCCCATGTTAAGCTAGCTCGAATTATCTATTTTGTGACGAAATTTGAGACATAAATAGATACAACAATGCGTCCAAGTAATCCAATCTATCCAAAACTGCGTGATGCCATGCATTATGCTTCATTTATAAGTCTTTATTCAATGAGCACCAATAATTAGTTCAGAATGATCATTTTAACTGGTCGATCAACTTGACATGTATGCACTAAATTGTCCATAACTTTTGATTTGTATGTCATAATGACGCGAATCCAATGTCCACGTTAAGCTACCTCAATTGTCTAAGTTTTGACAAAATTTGACACATAAATAGATACGACAAAGGATCCAAGTAATCCAATCTATCTAAAACTTCATGATGCCACGCATTATGCTTCATTTAAAAGCCTTTACTCAATGAGCACCAATTATCAGTTTAGGATGATCACTTTAAATGGCCGATCAACTTGACATGTCCACACTAAATCATCCGTAACTTTTGATTTAGAGATCAGAATGACACGATTCCAATGCCCATGTTGAGCTAGCTCAATTTATCTATATTGTGACAAAATTTGAGAGAGAACTAGATTCGACAAAGCGTTCAAGTAATCCAGTCCATCAAAAACTGCATGACGCCATGAGTTATGCTTCATTTATAAGTCTTTATTCAATGAGCACCAATAATCAGTTCATAATGATCATTTTAGCCAGCCGATCAACTTGACATGTGTGCACTAAATTGTCCATAACTTTTGATTTATAGTTCATAATGACACGAATCCAATGCCCACGTTAAGCTACCTCAATTGTCTAAATTTTGACAACACTTGACACATAAATAGATACAACAAAGGGTCCAAGTAATCCAATCTATCTAAAACATCATGATGCCACACATTATGCTTCATTTATAAGCCTTTACTCAATGAGCACCAATGATCAGTTTAGGATGATCACTTTAATTGGCCGATCAACTTGACATGTCCACACTAAATCATCCTTGACTTTTGATTTAGAGCTCACAATGACACGATTCCAATGCCCACATTAAGGTAGCTCAATTTATCTATATTGCGACAAAATTTGAGAGAGAATTAGATTCGACAAAGCGTCCAAGTAATCCAATCTATCAAAAACTACATGATGTCATGCGTTATGCTTCATTTATAAGTCTTTATTGAATGAGCACCAATAATCAGTTAAGAATGATCATTTTAACTGGCCGATCAACTTGACATGTGTGCACTAAATTGTCTATAACTTTTGATTTGTAGCTCATTATGACACGAATCCAATGCCCACGTTAAGCTACCTCAATTGTCTATATTTTGACAAAATTTGACACATAAATAGATACGACATAGCGTCCAAGTAATCCAATATATCCAAAACTGCGTAATGTCATGCACTATGCTTCATTTATAAGCCTTTACTCAATGAGCACCAATGATCAGTTTAGAATGATCACTTTAACTGGCCGATCAACTTACCATGTTCGCACTAAATCATCCATATGTTTTGATTAAGAGCTCGGAATGACACGATTATAATACCCACATTAAGCTAGTTCAATTTATATATATTGTGACAAAATTTGGGAGAGAACTAGATACGACTGAGTGTCTAAGTAATCTAATCTATCCCAAACTGCATGATCTCATGCATTACGCTTCATTTATAAGCCTTTACTCCATCAGCACCAATGATCATTTTAGAATGATCCTTTTAACTGGCCGATCAAGTTGACATGTCAGCACTAAATCGTCCNCCACGTTAAGCTACCTCAATTGTCTATATTTTGGCAAAATTTGACACATAAATAAAGACGACAAAGGGTCCAAGTAATCCAATATATCCAAAACATAATGATGCCACGCATTATGTTTCATTTATAAGATTTTACTCATTTTGCATCAATGATCAGTTTAGAATGATCACTTTAAATGGCCGATCAACTTGACATGTCCACACTAAATCATCCGTAACTTTTGATTTAGAGCTCAAAATGACACGATTCCATTGCCCACGTTAAGCTAGCATAATTTATCTATATTGTGACAAAATTTGAGAGAGAAATAGATACGACAAACCGTCCAAATAATCCGTGATTTCATGCATTATGCTTCATTTATAGGCCTTTACTCAATGAGCACCAATGATCAGTTTAGAATAATTTTAAATGGCCAATCAACTTGACATATCTGCACTTAATCTTCTGTAACTTTTGATATAGAGGTCCGAATGATACGAATCCAATGGCCACGTTAAAACTCTGATAACATTTAAGCCTAAAATTGGTTCGACAAGTCCTCCAAGTAATCAAATCTATCCAAAACTGCGTAATGTCATGCATTATGCTTCATTTATAAGCCTTTACTCAAGGAGCACCAATGATCATTTTAGAATGATCTATTTAACTAACTGAACAACTTGACATGTCTTCACTAAATTGTCCGTAACTTTTATTTATAGTTCATAATGACACGAATCCAATGCCCATGTTACATTAGTTCAATTTTCTATATTGTAACAAAATTTGAGACATAAATAGATACGACAAAGCGTCCAAGTAATCCAATCTATCCAAAACTTTGTGATGTCATGTATTATGCTTCATCTATAAGCCTTTACTCAGTGAGCCCCAACGATCAGTTTAGAGTGATCACTTTAAATGGCCGATCAACCTGACATGTCCACACTAAATCATCCCTAACTTTTGATTTAGAGCTCAGAGTGATACGATTACAATGCCCACATTAAGCTAGCTCAATTTATCTATACTTTGACAAAATTTGAGACAGAAAATAGATACAACAAAGCGTTCAAGTAATCCAATCTATCAAAAACTGTGTGATGCCATGCATTATGCTTCATTTACAAGCCTTTATTCAATGAGCACCAATGATCAGTTCTGAATGATCACCTTAACTGGCCGATCAACTTGAGATTTCTGCACTACATCGTCCGTAAGTTTTGATTTAGAGCTAAGAATGATACGATTCCAATGCCCACATTAAGCTAGCTCAATTTATCTATATTGTGATGAAATTTGAGAAAAAGCTAGATAGGACAAGGTGTCCAAGTAATCCAATCTATCCAGAACTGCGTGATACCATGCATTATGATTCATTTATAAGCCTTTACTCAATCAGCCCCAATGATCCGTTTAGAGTGATCACTTTAAATGGCCGATCAACTTGAAATTGTCCGTAACTTTTATTTATAGCTCATAATGACATGAATCCAATGCCCATGTTACGCTAGCTCAATTTTTTATATTATAGCAAAATTGGAGACAGAAATAGATACGAAAAAGCGTCCAAGTAATCCAATCTATCCAAAACTACGTGATTATGTATTATGCTTCATTTATAAACCTTTACTCAATGACCACCAACGATCAGTTTATAGTGATCACTTTAAATGGCCGATCAAATTGACATGTCCACACTATATCATCCGTAACTTTTGATTTAGACCTCAGCATGACACGATTTCAATGCCAACATTAAGCTAGCTCAATTTCTATATATTGTGACAAAATTTGAAACGGAAATAGATACGAAAAAGGGTCCAAGTAATCCAATCTATTGAAAACTGTGTGATGCCATACATTATGCTTCATTTATAAGCCTTTACTCAATGAGCACCAATGATCAGTTTAGAATGATCACTTTAACTTGGCCGATCAACTTGACATGTCCGCACTAAATCATCCGTAAGTTTTGATTTAAAACTTAGAATGACACGAATCCAATTCCCACATTAAGCTAGCTCAATTTTCTATATTTTGACAAAACTTGAGATAAAATAGAGACGATAAAACGTCCAAATAATCTAATCTGTCATGAACTACGTGATATCATGCATTATGCTTCATTTATAATCCTTTACTCAATGAGCATTAATGATCATTTTAGAATGATCCTTTTAACTGGTCGTTGAAGTTGACATGTCTCCACTAAACCCTCTGTAACTTTTGATTTATAGTTCCGAATGACACGAATCCATTGGCAACGTTAAGCTAGGTCAACTGTCTATTTCGTGACAAAACTTGAGACATAAATAGATACGAGAAAGCTTCCAAGTAATGTAATCTATCCAAAATTGTGTGATACCATGCATTATGCTTGATTTAGAAGCCTTTACTTAATGAGCACCAATGTTCAGTTTAGAATGATCACTTTAACTGGCGATCAACTTGACATGTCTGCACTAAATCGTCGGTAAATTTTGATTTAGATCTCAGAATGACACAAAACTAATGCACATGTTAAGCTAGCTCAATTTTGAATATTGTGACAAAATTTGAGACTAAAATAGATACGACAAAGTGTCCAATAAATCAAATATATTCCAAACTACGTGATGTCATGCACTATGCTTCATTTATAAGCCTTTACTCCATGAGCACCAATGATCAGTTAATAATGATCATTTTAACTGGCCGATCAACTTGACATGTCCGCACTAAATCATCTGTAACTTTTGATTTAGAGCTCAGAATGGCACGAACCCAGTGCCCACGTTAAGCTAGATCAATTTTCTATATTGTTACGAAATTGAAGACTAAAATGGCATCTAGAAGTCCTCCAAGTAATCTAATATATTCAAAAGGGCATGATGTCATGAATTATGATTCATTTATAAGCCTTTACTCAAGGAGCACCAATGATCATTTTAGAATGATCCTTTAACTGACCGATCAACTTGACATGCCCAAACTAAATCATCTGTAACTTTTGATTTAGAGCTCGGAATGACTAGATTCCAGTGTCCATGTTAAGCTACCTCAGTTTAGCTATATTGTGACAAAATTTGAGACAAATAGATACGATGAAGCGTCCAAGTAATCCAATCTATCCAAAAGTACGTGATGTCATGCATTATGATTCATTTATAAGCCTTTACTCAATGAGCACCAATAATAAGTTCAGATTGATCATATTAACTGGCCGATCAACATGACATGTGTGCACTAAATTGTCCATAACTTTTGAATTATAGCTCATAATGACACGAATTCAATGTCCACGTTAAGCTAACTCAATCTTCTATATGTTGACAAAATTTCACACATAAATAGATACGACAAAGGGTCCAAGTAATTCAACCTATCCAAAACTTCATGATGCGCATTAAGCTTAATTTATAAGCCTTCACTCAATGAGCACCAATGATCAGTTTAGAATTATCACTTTAACTGGCCGATCAACTTACCATGTCCGCACTAAATTTTCCATCAGTTTTGATTTAGAGCTCAGAATGACACGATTCCAATGGCCACGTTAAGCTACCTCAATTTAACTATATTGTGACAAAACTTGAGGGAGAACTAGATACGACAAAGTATCCAAATAATCTAATCTATCCTGAACTGCGTGATGTCATGCATTATGCTTCATTTATAAGGCTTTACTCGATGAGCACCAATGATCATTTTAGAATGATCCTTTTAATTGGCCAATCAAGTTGACATATCTGCACTAAATCGTGCGTAACTTTTGATTAGTAGCTCGGAATGACACGAATCCAATGCAAACTTTAAGCTTCCAAGTAATCCAATCTATCCAAAACTGTGTGATGCCATGCATTATGCTCCATTTATAAGTCTTTACTCAATCAGCACCAATGATCATTTTGTAATGATAATTTTAACTGGCCGATTAACTTGACATGTCTGCACTAAATCGTCCATAACTTTTGATTTAGAGCTCAGAATGACACGATTCCAATGCCCACATTAATCTAGCTCAATTTTTTATATTATCATAAAAGTTAGAGGAATTACTTCAAATACCCTAAATTTTAGTCGATATTATTACCTTACCAGCCAAAAAACATGTTTTACTACACTACCCTATATTGTGTGGAAAAAGTCGTTTTTACCCTTTTAATTAAAAAACATAATAAAATAAAATTTAATTTTTAATTAATTAAAATTTGAAATTAATTTTTAATTTGTTAATTTTAGTTGGGGGAAAATATTGGAAACTGATTCGACAGTTTCCAATATCTTCCCCATTACGACACTTGTTCTCTCTCTCTCTTCTCTCTCTTCTCTCTCTCCTCTCTCTTCTCTCTCTCTTCTCTCTCTCTTCTCTCGTCGACAATTATTTCTTGCCGTGTTCTCTCTTCTCTCGCCGTCGATTTACTTTATGCTGTTCTCTCACCCTCTCGCCGTCTTCCTCTCTCCGTTGTGCCATGTTTCCTCTTGCATTTCGTGGTAAGTTTCTCTCGTCTCATCACGGTTTTTCTTTCGTCGTCTTATCATTTCGGTTTTGTCTTCTTTTTTCTTCTCTGTTGTCGCCTCCTCATCGTCTTAACTCGCTGTTATCTGACGTGACTCCCCATGATTCGCTGTGACTTGCCGTGACTCTCTCAAGGTAATATTTTCGTTTAGGGTCTTTCCATTTTCGCGGTTTTGTTTTGTTTTCCGATTTCACATGCCATTTCGTCTTCCACCGTAACCCGCAAAATCGGGTTGAAAAATCATGTACAAAGTCGTGTGCGAAATGGTGTGCAAAATCGGAAAACTCAGTCGTTGTTTGTGTTTTTGTTGGATTTTTAGTACGTTTTACTGAAATATCATATAAAAATTTTCGAAATATATGACAGATTTATCAGATAGTTTTCGCCGATTTATGATATACAGTGGCAGATCTATGATTTTTATAGTAAAAGATTTATGTTAATATAGTGGCAGACTTATTAATTCTATTGCATTTCACGGCAGAGTTAGGTCATATATGACTGATTTTTTGTCATTTAGTGGCAGAGATTTATTATGTTTATATATGAGAATTTGGCAGACTCATACGTAAATTGCAGCGAACTTGTTAAATATATATGGCAGATTTAAGTCGAGAAGAACACAAATTTATGACTGACTTATTGTCATTCCCTAGCAGATTTAGGGTTTTCTGTCTTTTCGTATTCCATTTTCGCGGTTTTGATTCGTTTTCAATTTCGCATGCCTTTCTCTCTTCCATCGTAACCCGCAAAATCGTCTTGCAAAATTGTGTTCGAAATCGTGTGCGAAATCCTTTCCACACTCGTTGTTTGTGTTTTTGTCGGATTTTTAGTGCAATCGTTTCTAGTGCGTTTTTACTGAAATTTTTTTTTTAGAAAAGTATAACAGATTTATCAGGAAGTTTACGCTGATTTATGATTTTCAATGGCCGATATATGATTATATTGTGACAGACTTATAAATTGTATTGATGAACGTGGCACATTTAGTCGGACGAAATTTTACACTTATGGCTGACTTATAGTTAGTTGATGGGAGACATATACTATGTTTAGATAAAATATGCATTGCAGATTTAGGTAAAACACACATTAGTGAATGACTTATAGATAAAATATGCATGGCAGAACGCCAATGTGTAGCAGACTTATGGTCAAATAGGCAGACCTATATTACCAAGATTTCTAGATACGGCTGACTTATAACTACATAGCGACAGACTTGTACTTAACAAACATTTTGAATTTTATTGCTTTTCAGAATTTCGAAGATGTCTAAAGAAAAATATTATCCCCCAAAGACTCTATGAAGAAGGGAAAACCCCTATTCAAAACAAAATCATGAACCACAACTGCTTATTGGGTAATCTTGCTTCGGTTAGGGAAGCAATAGAAACCGATGTGTTGAATGCGTTGAGGGAGTCAGCTGTTGGAGTTATTGTCAAGCTGGTTGACAGTAACTATGTCTGGTCTGGTAAGACTGTTCATTATTTTCTAATGCGTCAGTTGGCAATGAAGAAGTACCATGAGATATGGTCGTTGGTTGGTGGCCAACCTATAAGGTTTTCCTTACACGAGTTTACAGAGATCGCTGGCTTAAACAGTGATCCTATCCCGAAAGAAGAATTGAACGTTGAGTATAGGGAATTCTGGAAGTTAATAGACGTTGGTGAAGGGGATGGTACGACTTACGATGAATTAGTTTTAGCATTGCGAAGATGTAAAACTTGGAGTTTTGAATAGAGAAGAATGTTGGGATGGTTGTTTGTTCTTTCTGTTGCAATAGAAACCGATGTGTTGAATGCGTTGAGGGAGTCAGCTGTTGGAGTTATTGTCAAGCTGGTTGACAGTAACTATGTCTGGTCTGGTAAGACTGTTCATTATTTTCTAATGCGTCAGTTGGCAATGAAGAAGTACCATGAGATATGGTCGTTGGTTGGTGGCCAACCTATAAGGTTTTCCTTACACGAGTTTACAGAGATCACTGGCTTAAACAGTGATCCTATCCCGAAAGAAGAATTGAATGTTGAGTATAGGGAATTCTGGAAGTTAATAGACGTTGGTGAAGGGGATGGTACGACTTACGATGAATTAGTTTTAGCATTGCGAAGATGTAAAACTTGGAGTTTTGAATAGAGAAGAATGTTGGGATGGTTGTTTGTTCTTTCTGTTGGAATATATGGTTTGCACCATAATTCTAGAATTCCACTTGAAGCTGCCAAGCGGGTTGTTGATGTCGAAGCTTTTGAAAGTTACCCTTGGGGTCGTATCGGGTTCATAGAGTTGGTAGTCTCTATCAAGGTTGTCACATATGGCAACAATTCTTACACTGTTCATGGTTGTGTTCATGTGCTGCTTATTTGGATTTACAAGTCAGTGGCGGCATTTGGCGAGCGTTTTGGCAACAAGATAGAAGGCGCTGAGGTACCCTTGCTGGCGTGGGGCGGATCAAGACCAAGAACAAGCTTCGAGGCTGTGATTCAGAAGGAAGTAGAGACGTATGGTGAGATACATTTTTCTAGACAAAATTTTATTATGGACAGATTTAGTTGAGGAGATCCCATAATTACAGCTGACTTATGATCACTTAATGACAGACTTATGATCACTTAGTGACAAACTTAATTATGAAGTTCATGACAATAAATAGGTATAAATTATGCTCATTTGATAGCAGACTTAGGTATTAAATTCATGAGATTAAAATGTCGTTGTGGCAGATTTGGGTTAATTTATTTAGCTGATCTTCGAAATTATGTATACTACGGCAGACTTATAGTCAATATGTGACTGACTTATGGTAATTAATAAGTTGACTGCTAATGTTGATCACTTAATTTCAGGTTCGAGCTAGAAACCTCATACTGAAGCCTGAAGAGGAGATTTTCCTCGAGTGGGATGACAATGTGATCGATGAAGAGCTACATAATCTGGTCGATGAATTGATGAACAACCGGTCAATACCATCAAATTGGGATGCTGTGAATAAGCAGAAGAAGCGGAGGCATCGTAACAACGACCAGGCTGATGATTTGGTTTTGGAGGATAAAACAAAAAATGCAAAGGAGAAGAAAACAACCACATCGGTTAGTTTCTTTTTTCAATCAATTTGAGAAGTTGGATTCAATATGTTGCTAACTATATTTACAAATCAAATTATAGGTTTGTACAGAAGGAAGAGATGAGGGGCAGGCAAACGGGAAATCCTTCGATGTTATTGTTGGGGTTTCTGGTTTAATTCTTTTAGTAAAAAAAATTTATGAAAACTTTGACACCATGGAGAAGAAGATTTTGTGAAAAAATATTTGAGAGTGTTAACTCTCTTGAGAATAGGTTAGGTACGAAGATTGGTACCCTGGAGAGTGAGGTTAAAGATCTCAGAGGTCTTATTCAAACCGCTCCTCCTCCGAAGGAAAAATCACACTTAAATGCCGAAGCTGAAGATGAGGGGAATAGCAATGCCACGGTATGTGCTTGAATAAATGCGATGGCAGACTTAGTTATACGAGAAATCCTTGAATAAATGCAATGGCAGACTTAGATATACGAGAAAAATAAGTGTTCCCACTTTTATCATCGTGTGGCAGACGTTTGGTTATGAATTTGTGACAAACATTTTTGAACTTTGCGAGATATTTATGGAAAAATAAGATTTTGAAAATGGCAGACATATTGATTAATTATGACAGACTTATTTAAATTTGGTGGCTGACATATTGATATATTAGGGTAGACATATAGTGTAGTTAAATAATGTGGTAGACTTAATGTTGAATAAAATAACAACATTTGTTCTTATTTTTGTGACAGGATTGGTAGGTGAAAGAGAAGATCACCTTACAAGATGACTTCCCAGTGCGCTATGTTGTTAAAGCTCCCAAAACAAAAACTCCAGAAGGGAAAAAGCGCAAGATTCCGGAGAATGTTGATACTGGGAAATCAAAGTTCACAGGAGTTACGTACGACAGGAGGACCACTCGAAGGTCAGCCAAGATGATTGGCACACCATTTGCTCCTCAATTGCGTGATGACTCTAATGTTTGTGATGTGACGAAGGAAGTGAGAGAGGAGGAACTCAGAATGTGTTCTACGTCAAGTGGAAAATCCCAATCCACTGGTGAAAAAAACTGAAGGTAGCAGGTGATGCCTTAGATGCACTCGCTGCTAAATTGCAAGGCGAGAACATTCGTACACGTTCGAAACGAGTTCCCCAGTTAAGTCATACTCAAGTACCTCCATTTGTAGGGAATTCGACAATGAAGAGAGTTATTCAAAAAGAAAAACTTTTTATGGCTGCATACGATCGATTTGAGCCTATTGATTCAAAAAACTTAACGCTTTGCAGCAATTCATTCGTGAACCGGAGTAAGTATACAACCATATTTTCTGTTTTAGGGCATATATAGTTATTTCGTATATCATAGTTAATAATATATGATGGCTGACATATGATATTTATAGTGTTAGATTATGACACATATATCATAAGAGTAGTGTTAGTGTTATTTAATGGCAGACATAAGAGTATATTACGACAGATATAGTTATATACTATAGCAGAGTTAATGATATAAGATAGCAAATATGTGATATGGATTGTTATATTATGACAGATATATCATAGGTATTATATTATTTAATGGCAGAGATAAGACTATAATAGGGCAGATATAGTTTTTTAGTATAGCTGAGTTAATAATATATAATGGCAGATATATGATATATTATATTATGGCAGATATATGATAGATGTAGTGTTTATATTATGGCAGATATGTGATAGATGTAGTGTTATATTATGGCAGATATATGATAGATGTAGTGTTATATTATGGCAGATATATGATAGATGTAGTGTTATATTATGGCAGATATATGCTAGATGTAGTGTTATATTATGGCAGATATATGATAGATGTAGTGTTATATTATGGCATATATATATTAGCAAACTTGTTCTAATGTTATTACAAATTTTAGGGAGCAACCTATCTCGTCAGTCGATTCGGAAGTCGAGTTTTACAAGATTATAATTACTCTGTGGAAGGAATGGAGTAGCGGTACTTATGGGTGGCTTGCTACAGAGGTATTCAATATATTCAAGAACTCTTTATTTCAAGAAATTGTACTTGCTATGCTAAACAAACGCTTGAACTCTCTTTCGCAGCATCTTTCAGCTTGCATGACTATGCTCGGCAGAAGACAAATGCGGAATCCATCACCGTTCAAATCTGATCGAATTGCTTTTTTGGACCAATGGTTTGTGGGTAGTTGGGTTCATGACTATTCCCAGTTCGAAATAGACCCACGGAATTTTCTGTTCCGATCAGCATATTCGCATGTCTTCAATGGCCAAACTCCTTATGACAGCCAAACAAACAACAAGTGGTTTATAGATGTGGATCACTTGTTTTTTTTCAGAACGTCAAAGCATCGCACTGGATAGCTATTCACGTCAACCTGATTAAAGAGAAGGTATTCGTCTACGATTCCATATTGTACATGACGACTGACAAGGAAATCGTAGAAGCATGCAGGTTTTTCACGAAGATGCTCCATGCAATGTTGAACTCCTTCGTACCGCCTCAGGTCAGGAAGAGAAGCACCAAACAGTTTGCGTGCCATTGATACAAAAATGTGCCGCAAAACCAGAACCCAGGCGATTGTGGTGTGTTTGCGTTCAAGTATATTGAATGCCTAGCTTTGAGATTACCATTCGATGGTCTAAGCGACAGCAACATTCAAGCCATACGGGAGAAACTAGGAGCTTATTTATTTAACGAGGTACTGAATTCGACATGCGATCTTTCTAATCCACTACTTCTAGGTCAATACGATGATAGGGTACCACTAATGTCCAGTACCCAACCCTAGGCAGACTTATGGCGACAGACTTGTTATCCCAATTTCTAACATGTGGCAGACTATTTAAGTTCGATTACGTAGCAAAGTTATGTTTTATTATCTATTTCTCTGCAGACTTATGTATTTCACGACAAAGTTATTAATTCTTGTTTGGTATTATGGAAGACTTTTAATATGATTTTATCAACTTAAGTCATGCAAGAAAAAGTAGGAGAACATCCAAAAACGTCTGAATGACGATATATCCAAAAACGAAGATCAAGCAGACTTTTAACTACAGCATGGCAGATTTTTCACTTTCGGAACTCAATGTGGCGGAGTTATCTCAGTTTGTTCCAGATTTATGAACTAAGTATTTAAAATTT
>JAEVFF010001946.1:0-11005 GCA_018901945.1 Pugionium dolabratum | reverse complement strand
TTTGCATTAAATTGTCCGTAACATTTGATTTATACCTCAGAATGACACGAATCCAATGCCCACATTAAGCTAGCTCAATTTTCTATATTCAGACAAAATTTGAGACAGAAATATATGCAACAAAGTGTCCTAATAATCCAATCTATCCCAAACTGCTTGATACCTTGCATTATGTTTCATTTATTAGCCTTTAATCAGTGAGCACCAATGATTAGTTTAAAATGATCATATTAACTTGCCGATCAACTTGACATGTCCAAACTAAATCATCCGTAACTTTTGAATTAGAGCTCATAATAAAACACGAATCTAATGCCCACATTAATCTAGCTCAATTTTCAATATTGTGCAAAACTTGAGACAGAAATAGATACGACAAAGCGTCCAAGTAATCCAGTCTATCCCAAATGCGTGATGTCATGCATTATTCTTTATTTATAAACTTTTGCTCAATGAGCACCAATGATCAATTTAGAATGATCATTTTAACTGGCCTATAAACTTGACATGTCTGCACTAAATCGTCCATGACTTTTGACTTATAGGTCATAATGACATGAATCCAATGCCCAGATTAAGGTAGCTCAATTTTATATATTGTGACAAAATTTGAGACAAAAATAGATACAACAAAGCATCCAAGTAATTCAATCTATCCCAAACCACGTGTTGCTCTACATTATGCATCATTTATCAGCATTTACTCAATGAGCAGAAATGATCAGTTTATAATGATCATTTTAACTGGCCGATCAACTCCACATGTCTTCACTAAATCATCCATAACTTTTGATTTATAGCTCATAATGACACGAATCCAATGCGCACGTTAAGCTAGCTCAATTTTCTATATTGTGAAAGAATTTCATACAAAAATAGATACGACCAAGCAACCAAGTAATCCAATCTATCTTGAACTGTGTGATGCCATGCATTATGCTTCATTTATAAGCTTTCACTCAATGAGCACCATTGATCAGTTAAGAATGATCATTTTAAATGGACGGTCAACTTGATATGTCCGCACTAATCGTACGTAACTTTTGATTCAGAGCTCCGAATGACACGAATCTAATGCCCACTTTAAGCTAGCTCAATTATCTATATTGTGACAAAATTTGAGGCAAAAATAGTTACGAAAAAGCATCCAAGCAATCCAATCTATCCCGAACTGCATGATGCTTTACATTAGACTTCATTTATAAGCCTTTACTCAATGAGTACGAATGATCAGTTTAGAATAATCATTTTAACTGGCTGATTAACTTGACATGTCCGCACTAAATCATCTATAACTTTTGATTTAGAGATCAGAATGACACGAATCCAATGCCCACGTTAGGTAGCTCAATTTTCTATATTTTGACAAAATTATAGACATAAATAGAGACGAAAAAGCTTCCAAGTAATCCAATGTATTTTGTGACAAAATTTGAGACAAAAATAGATACGGCAAAGCGCCCAAGTAATCCAATTTATCCCGAACTACGTGATGCTATGCATTATGCTTCATTTATAAGCCTTTACTCAATGAGCACCAATGATCAGTTTATAATGATCATTTTATCTGGCCGATCAACTCGACATGTCTGCACTAAATCGTACATAACTTTTGAATTATAGCTCATAATGACACGAATCCAATACCCACGTTTAGCTAGCTCAATTTTCTATATTGGTACAAAGTTTGAGTCAGAAATAGATACGACAAAGTGTCCAATTAATCTAATCTATCCCGAACTGCATGATGCCATCCATTATGCTTCATTTATAAGCCTTTACTTAATGAGCACCAATGATCACTTTAGAATGATTATTTTAACCAGCCGATCAACTTGACATATCCGCACTAAATCGTCCGTAACTATTGATTTAGAGCTCCGAATGACACAAACCAAATGGTTAGATTAAGGTACCTAAATTTTCTATGTTGTGACAAAATTGGAGATAAAATTAGATACGACTAAGTGTCGAAGTAATCCAATCTATCCCGGACTGCGTGATGCTCAACATTATGCTTCATTTGTAAGCCTTTATTGAATAAGCACCAACGATAAGTTTAGAATGATCATTTTAACTGGGTGATCAACTTGACATCTCTGCACTAAATCGTTAATAACTTTTGATTTGTAGCTCATAATGACAAGAATCCAGTGCTCACATTAAGCTTGCTCAATTTGCTATATGATGCGAAAATTTAAAACAAAAGTAGATACGAGAAATATCCCAAGTAATCCAATCTATCCCTAACTGCGTGATGCCATACATTATGCTTCGTTTATAAGCCTTTACTCAATGAGCACCAATTATCACTTTGGAATGATCATTTTAACGTGCTGATAAACATGACATGTCCACACTAAATCATCTGTAACTTTTGATTTGGAGCTTAAAAAGAAACGAATTGAATGCCCACGTTAAGCTAGTTCAATTTTCTATATTGTGATAAAATTTAAGACTAAAATTGCTTCGACAAGTCCTCCAAGTAATCAAATCTATCCCAAACTTTGTGATGTCATGCGTTATGATTCCCTTATAAGCCTTTACTCAATGAGCACGAATGATCAGTTTAGAATGATCATTTTAACTGGCCGATCAACTTTGCATGTCTGCACTAAATCATCTATAACTTTTGATTTGTAGCTCATAATGACATGAATCCAATACCCACGTTAATCTAGCTCAATTTTCTATATTGTGACAAAATTTGAGACATAAATAGATACAACAAAGCGTTTAATTAATCCATTCTATTCTGAACTTCGTGATGACATGCATTATGCTTCATTTATAAGCCATTAACTAATGAGCACCAATGATCATTTTAGAATGATCACTTTAAGTGGCCGAGCAACTTGACATGTCTCCACTAAATCGTCCATAACTTTTGATTTATAGCTTCGAATGACGCAAATCCAATGCCCACATTAAGCTAGCTAAATTTTCTATCTTGTGACAAAATTTGAGAAAAAAATAGATACGACTAAGTGTCCAAGTAATCCAATCTATCCCAAACTGCGTGAGACCATGCATTATACTTGATTTATAAGCCTTTACTCAATGAGAACAAATGATCAGAAGAATGATCATTTCAACTAGCCGAACAACTTGACATGTCCGCACTAAATCGTTTGTAACTTTTGATTTAGAGCTGAGAATGACATGAATCCAATCCCCACGTTAAGCTAGCTCAATTTGCTATATTGTGCCAAACATTGAGACAAAATAAATACCGCAAATCACGTAAGTAATCCAATCTATCCCAAACTACATGATGCCAAGCATTATGCTTCATTTATAGGCCTTTACTCAATGAGAACAAATGATCAGAAGAATCATCATTTTAACTGTCCGATCAACTTGACATGTCTGCACTAAATCGTTTGTAACTTTTGATTTCGAGCTCCGAATGACGTGAATCCAATGCCCATGTTAAGGTAGCTCAATTTTCTACATTGGGACAAAATTTGAGGTAGAAATAGACACGACAAATCGTTCAAATAATTCAATCTATCCAAAACTGCGTGATGCCATGCATTATTCGTCATTTATAAGCTTTTTCTCAATGAGCACCAATGATCAGTTTAGAATTATCGTTTTAACTAGCCGATAACATTGACATGTCCGCACTAAATTGTCTGTAACTTTTAAATTAGACCTCAAAATGACATGAATCCAATGCCCACGTTAAGATAGCTCAATTTATCTATACTGTGACAAAATTTGAGACAGAAATAGATAGGACAAAGCGTGTGATACTACAAGGCATCCAAGTAATCTAATCAATCAAAACTGTGTGATGCCATGTATTATGCTTCATTTATAAGCCTTTTCTCAATGAGCATCAACGATCAGTTTAGAATGATAACTTTAACTGGCCGATCAACTTTACATGTCTGCACTAAATCGCCCGTAAGTTTTGATTTAGAGCTCAGAATGGTACGATTAAAATGCCCACATTAAGCTAGCTCAATTTATCTATATTGTGTCAAAATTTAAGAAAGAACTAGATAGGACAAAGCATCCAAGTAATCCAATCTATCCAAAACTACGTGATACCATGCATTATGCTTCATTTATAAACCTTTACTCAATGAGCACCAATGATAGGTTTGGAATGATCACTATAACTGGCCGATCAACCTTACATGTCTGTACTTAATCGTTTGTAACTTTTGATTTAGAGCTCAGAATTACACGATTCCAATGCCGACGTTAAGCAATCGCACTTTATCTATATTGTGACAAAATTTGAGAGAGAGTTAGATACGACAAAACGTTCAAGTAATGCGATCTATTCCAAACTGCATGATGCCTTTCATTATGCTTCATTTATAAGTATTTACTCAGTGAGCAACAATGATCAATTTAGAATGATCATTTTAACTGGCCGATCAACTTGACATGTCTAAACTAAATCGTCTGTAACTTTTGATTCATAGCTCAGAATGACACGAATCCAATTCAACCATTAAGCTAGCTGAATTTTCTATATATTAACAAAACTTCAGACAAAATAGAGACGATAAAACGTCCAAGTAATCCAATCTATCATGAAATTCGTGATGTCATGCATTATTCTTCATTTATATGCCTTTACTCCATGAGCACCAATTATCATTTTAGAATGATCCTTTTAACTGGCCGATTAGGTTGACATGTCTGCACTAAATCGTCCATAAATTTTTATTTATAGTTCCGAATGACACGAATCCAATGGCAATGTTAAGCTAGGTCAATTGTCTATATTGTGACAAAACTAGAGACAGAAATAGATACGAGAAAGCTTCATAACAATCCAATCTATCCAAAATTGTGTGATACCATGCATTGTGCTTCATTTATAAGCCTTTACTTAATGAGCACCAATGATCAGTTTAGAACGATCACTTTAACTGGCCGATCAATTTGACATGTCCACACGAAATCCTCCGTAACTTTTGATTTAGAGCTCATAGTGATAAAAAGCCAATGCCCATGTTAAACTAGCTTAATTTTTTATATTGTGACAAAATTTGAGATAGAAATAGATACGACAAAGCGTCCACGTAATCGAATTTATTCAAAACTGCGTGCTGCCATGCATTATGCTTCGTTTATAAGCCTTTACTCAATGAGCACCAATTATCAGTTCAGAATGATCATATTAACTAGCCGATCAACTTGACATGTGTGCACTAAATTGTCCATAACTTTTGATTTGTAGCTCATAATGACACGAGTCCAATACCCACGTTAAGCTACCTCAATTGTCTATATTTTGACAAAATTTGACACATAAATAGAGACGACAAAGGGTCCAAGTAATCCAATATATCCAAAACATAATGAGGCCACGCATTATGTTTCATTTATAAACATTTACTCATTTTGCATCAATGATCAGTTTAGAATGATCACTTTAAATGGCCGATCAACTTGACATGTTCACACTAAATCATCCGTAACTTTTGATTTAGAGCTCAAAATGACACGATTCCAGTGCCCACGTTAAGCTAGCATAATTTATCTATATTGTGACAAAATTTGAGAGAGAAATAGATACGACAAACCGTCCAAATAATCCGTGATTCCATGCATTATGCTTCATTTATAGGCCTTTACTCAATGAGCACCAATGATCAGTTTAGAATAATTATAAATGGCCAATCAACTTGACATATCTGCACTTAATCTTTTGTAACTTTTGATATAGAGGTCCAAATGATACGAATCCAATGGCCATGTGAAAACTCTGATAACATTTAAGCCTAAAATTGCTTCGACAAGTCCTCCAAGTAATCAAATCTATCCAAAACTGCGTAATGTCATGCATTATGCTTCATTTATAAGGCTTTACTCAAGGAGCACCAATGATCATTTTAGAATGATCTTTTTAACTAGCTGAACAACTTGACATGTCTTCACTAAATTGTCCGTAACTTTTATTTATAGCTCAAAATGACACGAATCCAATGCCCATATTACATTAGTTCAATTTTCTATATTGTAACAAAATTTGAGACATAAATAGATACGACAAAGCGTCCAAGTAATCCAATCTATCCAAAACTTTGTGATGTCATGTATTATGCTTCATCTATAAGCCTTTACTCAATGAGCCCCAACGATCAGTTTAGAGTGATCACTTTAAATGGCCGATCAACTTGACATTGTCTTCACTAAATTGTCCGTAACTTTTATTTATAGCTCATAATGACATGAATCCAATGCCCATGTTACGCTAGCTCAATTTTTTATATTGTAACAAAATTGGAGACAGAAATAGATACGAAAAAGCGTCCAAGTAATCCAATCTATCCAAAACTACGTGATTATGTATTATGCTTCATTTATAAGCCTTTACTCAATGACCACCAACAATCAGTTTATAGTGATCACTTTAAATGGCCGATCAAATTGACATATCCACACTATATCATCCGTAACTTTTGATTTAGACCTCAGCATGACACGATTTCAATGCCAACATTAAGCTAGCTCAATTTCTATATATTGTGACAAAATTTGAAATGGAAATAGATACGAAAAAGGGTCCAAGTAATCCAATCTATCGAAAACTGTGTGATGCCATACATTGTGATTCATTTATAAGCCTTTACTCAATGAGCACCAATGATCAGTTTAGAATGATCACTTTAACTTGGCCGATCAACTTGACATGTCCGCACTAAATCATCCGTAAGTTTTGATTTAGAACTTAGAATGACACGATTCCACTGCCCACATTAAGCTAGCTCAATTTATCTATACTGTGACAAAATTTGAGAGAGAACTAGATTCGACAAAGCGTCCAAGTAATCCAATCTATCCAAAACTGTGTGATACAATGCATTATGCTTCATTTATAAGCCTTTACTCAATGAGCACCAATGATAATTTTGGAATGATCATTAAAACTGGCCAATCAACTTGACATGTCCACATTTAATCATCCGTAACTTTTCATTTGGAGCTCAGAATTACACAATTCCAATGCCCATGTTAAACTATCTCACTTTATCTATATTGTGACAAAATTGAGAGAGAATTAGATATGACAAAACGTCCAAGTTATCCAATCTATCCCAAACTGTGTGATACCTTTCATTATGCTTCATTTATAAGTCTTTTCTCAATGAGAAACAATGATCAGTTTATAATGATCATTTTAACTGGCCGGTCAACTTGACATGTCTACACTAAATCATCCGTAACTTTTGATTTAGAGCTCAGAATGACACGAATCCAATTCCCACATTAAGCTAGCTAAATTTTCTATATTTTGACAAAACTTGAGATAAAATAGAGACAATAAAACGTCCAAATAATCCAATCTGTCATGAACTGCGTGATATCATGCATTATGCTTCATTTATAATTCTTTACTCAATGAGCATTAATGATCATTTTAGAATGATCCTTTTAACTGGTCGTTGAAGTTGACATGTCTCCACTAAACCCTCTATAACTTTTGATTTATAGTTCCGAATGACACGAATCCAATGGCAACGTTAAGCTAGGTCAACTGTCTATTTCGTGACAAAACTTGAGACAGAAATAGATACGAGAAAGCTTCCAAGTAATGTAATCTATCCAAAATTGTGTGATACCATGCATTATGCTTCATTTAGAAGCCTTTACTTAATGAGCACCAATGTTCAGTTTAGAATGATCACTTTAACTGGCGATCAACTTGACATGTCTGCACTAAATCGTCGGTAAATTTTGATTTAGAGCTCAGAATGACACAAAACTAATGCACATGTTAAGCTAGCTCAATTTTGAATATTGTGACAAAGTTTGAGACTAAAATAGATACCACAAAGTGTCCAATAAATCAAATATATTCCAAACTACGTGATGTCATGCACTATGCTTCATTTATAAGCCTTTACTCCATGAGCACCAATGATCAGTTAATAATGATCATTTTAACTGACCGATCAACTTGACATGTCCGCACTAAATCATCTGTAACTTTTGATTTAGAGCTCAGAATGGCACGAACCCAGTGCCCACGTTAAGCTAGATCAATTTTCTATATTGTGACGAAATTGAAGACTAAAATGGCATCTACAAGTCCTCCAAGTAATCTAATATATTCAAAAGGGCATGATGTCATGAATTATGATTCATTTATAAGCCTTTACTCAAGGAGCACCAATGATCATTTTAGAATGATCCTTTAACTGGCCGATCAACTTGACATGCCCAAACCAAATCATCTGTCACTTTTGATTTAGAGCTCAGAATGACACGATTCCAGTGTCCATGTTAAGCTACCTCAATTTAGCTATATTGTGACAAAATTTGAGACAAATAGATACGACGAAGCGTCCAAGTAATCCAATCTATCCAAAACTACGTGATGTCATGCATTATGATTCATTTATAAGCCTTTACTCAATGAGCACCAATAATAAGTTCAGATTGATCATATTAACTGGCCGATCAACATGACATGTGTGCACTAAATTGTCCATAACTTTTGAATTATAGCTCATAATGACACGAATTCAATGTCCACGTTAAGCTAACTCAATCTTCTATATGTTGAAAACATTTCACACATAAATAGATACGACAAGGGGTCCAAGTAATTCAATCTATCCAAAACTTCATGATGCGCATTAAGCTTAATTTATAAGCCTTTACCCAATGAGCACCAATGATCAGTTTAGAATGATCACTTTAACTGACCGATCAGCTTACCATGTCCGCACTAAATTGTCCATCAGTTTTGATTTAGAGCTCAGAATGACACGATTCCAATGGCCACGTTAAGATACCTCAATTTAACTATATTGTGACAAAACTTTGGAGAGAACTAGATACGACAAAGTATCCAAATAATCTAATCTATCCTGAACTGCGTGATGTCATGCATTATGCTTCATTTATAAGGCTTTACTCGATGAGCACCAATGATCATTTTAGAATGATCCTTTTAACTGGCCAATCAAGTTGACATATCTGCACTAAATCGTGCGTAACTTTTGATTAGTAGCTCGGAATGACACGAATCCAATGCAAACTTTAAGCTTCCAAGTAATCCAATCTATCCAAAACTGTGTGATGCCATGCATTATGCTCCATTTATAAGTCTTTACTCAATCAGCACCAATGATCATTTTGTAATGATAATTTTAACTGGTCGATTAACTTGACATGTCTGCACTAAATCGTCCATAACTTTTTGATTTAGAGCTCAGAATGACACGATTCCAATGCCCACATTAATCTAGCTCAATTTTTTATATTATGATAAAAGTTAGAGGAATTACTTCAAATACCCTAAATTTTAGTCGATATTATTACTTTACCAGCCAAAAAACATGTTTTACTACACTACCCTATATTGTGTGGAAAAAGTCGTTTTTACCCTTTTAATTAAAAACATAATAAAATAAAATTTAATTTTTAATTAATTAAAATTTGAAATTAATTTTTAATTAGTTAATTTTAGTTGGGGAAAATATTGGAAACTGATTCGACAGTTTCCAATATCTTCCCCATTACGACACTTCTTCTCTCTCTCTCTCTTCTCTCTCTCTCTCTTCTCTCTCTTCTCTCTCTTCTCTCTCTTCTCTCTCTCTTCTCTCTCTTCTCTCTTCGACGAATATTTCTTGCCGTGTTCTCTCTTCTCTCACCGTCGATTTACTTTCTGCTGTTCTCTCGCCGTCTTCCTCTCGCCATTGTGCCATGTTTCCTCTTGCATTTCGTGGTAAGTTTCTCTCGTCTCATCGCGGTTTTTCTTTCGTCGTCTAATCATTTCGGTTTTGTCTTCTTTTTTCTTCTCTGTTGTCGCCTCCTCATCGTCTTAACTCGCTGTTATGTGACGTGACTCCCCATGATTCGCCGTGACTTGCCGTGACTCTCTCAAGGTAATATTTTCGTTTAGGGTCTTTCCGTTTTCGTGGTTTTTGTTTCGTTTTCCGATTTCACATGCCATTTCGTCTTCCACCGTAACTCGCAAAATCGGGTTGCAAAATCATGTACGAAGTCGTGTGCGAAATGGTGTGCAAAATCGGAAAACTCAGTCGTTGTTTGTGTTTTTGTTGGATTTTTAGTACGTTTTACTGAAATATCGTATAAAAATTTTCGAAATATACGACTGATTTATCAAATAGTTTTCGCCGATTTATGATATACAGTGGCAGATCTATGATTTTTATAGTAAAAGATTTATGTTAATATAGTGGCAGACTTATTAATTCTATTGCATTTCACGGCAGAGTTAGGTCATATACGACTGACTTATTGTCATTTAGTGGCAAAGATTTATTATGTTTATATATGAGAATTTGGCAGACTCATACGTAAATTGCAGCGAACTTGTTAAATATATATGGCAGATTTAAGTCGAGAAGAACACAAATTTATGACTGACTTATTGTCATTCCCTAGCAGATTTAGGATTTTCTGTCTTTTCGTATTCCGTTTTTGCGGTTTTGATTCGTTTTCCAATTTCGCATGCCTTTCTCTATTCCATCGTAACCCGCAAAATCGTCTTGCAAAATTGTGTTCGAAATCGTGTGCGAAATCCTTTCCACACTCGTTGTTTGTGTTTTTGTCGGATTTTTAGTGCAATCGTTTCTAGTGCGTTTTTACTGAAATTTTTTTTTTAGAAAAGTATAACAGATTTATCAGGAAGTTTACGCTGATTTATGATTTTCAATGGCAGATATATGATTATATTGTGACAGACTTATAAATTGTATTGATGAACGTGACACATTTAGTCGGAGGAAATTTTACACTTATGGCTGACTTATCGTTAGTTGATGGCAGACATATACTATGTTTAGATAAAATATGCATTGCAGATTTAGGTAAAACACACATTAGTGAATGACTTATAGATAAAATATGCATGGCAGAACGCCAATGTGTAGCAGACTTATGGTCAAATAGGCAGACTTATATTACCAAGATTTCTAGATACGGCTGACTTATAACTACATAGCGACAGACTTGTACTTAACAAACAATTTGAATTTTATTGCTTTTCAGAATTTCGAAG
>JAEVFF010001945.1:0-24009 GCA_018901945.1 Pugionium dolabratum | reverse complement strand
GCTTTAGTGGCAAGAGAGGTCAAGGCCCAGAGATTTGTAACCCTACTCCAAGTCGAAGACTAGGAGCAAGGCGCGTGCATGCCACAAGGACGGCACCTTCCATTTCTTGGCCGTGAGGTGAGTTAAGGTAAGTTTACATTCGAATATATGCCTCTTTCTGTTTTGCAGGGTAGGATCTAGAATATTTACTTTTATTGAGTCAAAGACATTTTAGGAATAGGTCCTTTTTCGATTATACACTTGTATCTTTTCCTTTGTGCACTTTTGTAAGTTTTCCTTTTCTTATTTGGGTCGACCCTAGAAGGTCAAGCTGTCGAGCATATTAATAAGGCTCCTTCCAGCATTGTAGTTCGACAACATTTTTGCTAATTAATAAAGATCGAATTTTCTTTACAAGTTATTCTCTCAAAGAAGCTTGTGCGCTTAGAACCTAGTTGAGACCAGCCCTCCTAGCTATAAGTTTGTGATTTATCACGAGGTTCATCACCCCTCGTGTTGTTCACTTCTCCCTTCCATCTTTTACCAACCAGAAAACCCCCATCCAGAAGCCTAAGGTTGAGTTTCTCACCTAATCTTCTACAAACAGCCCACACGCATACATCCTTGAATCAAGGCTTGTATCACAAAGGCTTCTCAAAAATGCAAGTGACTTTAGAGACTTGGGCTTTAGTGGCAAGAGAGGTCAGGGCCCAAAGATTCCTAACCCTACTCCAAGTCGAAGACTAGGAGTAAGGCGCGTGCATGCCACAAGGACGGCCACCTTCCATTTCTTGGCCGTGAGGTAAGAAAGACAAGTTTTCAATTCGAATATTTGCCTCTTTTTGTTTTGCAGGGTAGGATTTAGATTGTTTACATTTTTGAGTCAAAGACATTTTAGGTATAGGTCCTTTTTCGGTTATGCACTTTTGTACGTTTTCTATTTGTGCACTTTTGTAAATTTTCCTTTTCTTTCTTTGAGTCGACCCTAGAAGGTCAAGCTGTCGAGCATATTAATAAGGCTCCTTCCAGCATTGTAGTTCGACAATCTTTTTTATATTAATAAAGTGCGAATTTTCTTACAAGTTTTCTCTCTAAGAATCTTGTGCGCTTAGAACCTAGTCGAGGCCAGCTCATCTAGCTCTAAGTTTTTTATTTATCACGAGGTTCATCACCTCTCGTGTGGTTCACTTCACCCTTCCGCCCAATACCAACCCAGAAACCTATATCCAAGAAGTCTAAGGTCGAGTTTCTCACCTCACCTTCTCCACACAGCCCACACGCATATAAGCCTTGAATCGAGGCTTGTATCACGTAGGTTGGCACTCGGCTTGACACAGCGAAGTGGCAAGGTGTAATTGTCTTTGGGCAGCTTTTGTCACTGGAATAGTTGTCTGGTGGCTCTGGTTCAAGTTTTTCAACTCCTGTTTCATTGTCAAAATCATATTCTGAACAGTTTTCATGCCATGTCTCATATCCATAGGAATCATATACATCAGTCAAGTCCTGGTGCTATTCATCACAATAATTGTCTTCAAAGAATTGGTAAAGATTTTCGTCCTCATAATACTCTATATTTTAAATTTGTATCTTGTACAAGGAATAAGAGAGATTTAAGTCGAAATACACAAATAAGAAAACTACACTTGAGTGAATATTTGGTATTAACACACAAGTAGTAGCAAAAGGAAATCAACAAAAAAAAATATTTTGTGGTTTTGTTTTTGGTTACTTTTGGCAACTAACATAAAAGAAAAATTAAAAAACAATATTTATGTTTGGTTTTTCTATTTAAATTTTAGTTAGGACGAAAATAATAAGAATATTTTATAAATCTCATTTTCAAAAACTTAACTAGCAACTAAATTCAAAAATAACAAAATGAATGATGTTTATATATTTTTTTTACTATGAACGAAATTAAGTAAACATAAAATACAAATTTTCGTTTTTGTTTTAGATTTATATGAGAGGAAACAAAAAACAGTAAGAATCAACAAAAAACAATACAAATGAAAAATAAGAATAAATATTTTATTTGGTTTTTCGATAAAATGTAAATAAAAAAATGCAAAACAAAAGAATAAAAGATAAAGTATAAAAGTTGGATTAACACAATCTGAGATATGAGATTTTAGCTATGATACCAAATAATATAAGATTAAGTATCAGTCTCATAAGCGGTATGACCGTGACTCGCAAGGCCGAGAATCTCTCTTGGCTTAAGCGGGCAAGAAAACTAAAATAAGGGGTTTTGATCGAATCACACGATCAAAGATGAACCAAGGAAGTTTGATTTCTCAAACTAACTTGGTCGGCTTCAATAGAAAGGAAGTGAATCACACACTTAGATTTTAAAGAACAAGAACAAGATTCAATGACAAGGCTTTGAAGAAAATACTTTGTATTCAACTTTTTATTTCAACGATGGTCTATCTTTATAATGAGTTCATCATGGTCTATCTTTAAAATGAGGTCATGATGAGCTTGTATAATGCTCATAGCAACAGTTATAAGGTATAAAAAGAAAAAAGGAAATCATACATTTAAAATATATGGTTGTTGGCCATTAATGTTCAGTTTGGCCAACAAGAAAAGTGTAGATACTTGTATCTTGAGATCTTAGAGGCGAATGTAAGATGTCTAAGTACATCCTGGATGCTTTAGAAATTCTTAAATACATGTCCAAGTTGCAAGGAATAGAGATGTTGCAATATGAGCACATTAAGTGCATTTCGATCCATATATGGCACGTCTTGGGGAAAAGGGATCCACCTGATCCTATGGTGGTTGGTGCATGGCAGGCTTATTTTGCGCTTCCTTAGGGCCTTAATCATCTTTCCTGGACGCTATGGTTTGGTTTGCAAGTGATTAATCTAGTTGGTCATCTCACTTGCCATAAACGGCTCCAATCGGTTCATTTGAAGTCACGGATGGATTCGCCTAATCCAAGGCATGTTTGGGCTTCTAGAAGTGCTTAAGGAAGCTTTTAGAAGTACAAAAATTCTCCTGGTGGCAAAGAAATGCTTGAAAACTTTCATATAAGGAAAGTTTCAAATATTGTAAGTTTCAGCAACTCCAACTTGATGAATGGTGCATGACTTGATGTGGCCTGGTTTGGGTTGAGATCCATGTCGCCGCATGTCCTTTGTGAGTCAGGATTATAGGCCAAGTTTATCTTAGCTGGCCGTTGTTTGGTTAGGTTTGAATTCATGAAGATACACCCATATATCATTTTGCGTGTTTTTGGGCGCCTTTGTGTTCGTTGGGCCGGCCGGGCCGGCCAGTTGGTTGGGGGTTGTGATGTAAGATTGAATATCAATCTCACAAGCGGTACGGCCGTGACTCGCAAGACCGAGAATCTCTCTTGGCTTAAGCGGGCAAGGGAACTAAAAGGAGGGGGTTTTGATCGAATCACACGATCAAAGGTGAACCAAGGGAGTTTGAATCTCTCAAACTAACCTGGCCGTGGCTTCAATAGAAAGGAAGTGAATCACACACTTAGTTTCTAAAGAATAAGAACAAGTTCAAAGACAAGGCTTTGAAGAAAATACTTTGTATTCAACTTTTATTTCAATGGTGGTCTATCTTTACAATGAGGTCGTGCTGAGCTTATATAGTGCTCTTAGCAATGGTCCTAAACCTAAAAAAGAGAAAAAGAAATCATATATTTAAAATATATGGCTGTTGGCCATTAATGTCTAGTTTGGCCAACAAGGAAAGTGTATATGCTTGAATCTTGAGAGCTTTGGGGCGAATGTAAGGTGTCGAGGTACATCCTGGATGCTTTGGAAAGTCTTCAATACGTGCCCAATTTGCAAGGAATAGAGATATTGCAATCTGAACACATTAAGTGCACTTCGGTCCAAATATGGCAAGTCTTGGAGGAAAGGGATTCGCCTGATCCTCTGGTGGCTGGTGCATGGTAGGTTTATTTTGGGCTTCCTTAGGGCCTTAATAATATCTCCTGGACGTCATGTTTTGGTTTGGAAGTGATTAAACCAGTTGGCCATTTCACTTGCCATAAACGGCTCCAATCGGTTCATTTGAAGGCACGGATGGACCCGCCTGGTCCAAGGCGTGTTTGAGCTTCTAGAAGTGCTTAAGGGCACTCCTACAAGTACCAAAAAGTCTCCCGGTCGCCAAATAAACGTTTGGAGACTTTCATATAAGGAAAGTTCCAAATATGGTAAGTTTCGAAAACTCCAATTTGATGTATGGTGCATGACTTGATCTGGCCTTGTTTGGGGTGAGCTCCATGTCGCCGCGTGTCCTCTGTGAGTCAGGATTATAGGCCAGGTTTGGTCTTGGCTGGCCGCTTCTTGGTTAAGCTTGGATTCATGAAGATACACCCATGTATCCTTTTGCGTGTATTTGGCCGCCTTTGTGTTCCTTGGGCCGGCCGGGCCGGGCAGTTGGCCGGGGTTTGGGCTGATGACCTCATCATACCCTCCTTCTTCGAAATGTTTTGTCCTCAAAACAGTTTGGCCTGCACATAGAGAAGGCAAGTTAATACCTTGATTTACTTGTGGGTTTAGGGCAGTACCTTGGTTTATGGCCCTTATATGGTTCGGATGTGGCCATGGTGGATCTGGCGGTTGCTCCTTGATAAGAAAGGAAGAAATTACTCCTTTCCATTGCAGCTGGTTGCTTTGCTTTGCCTCCAAGGTGTTGGGTTCTCCATGGTCTCCTCTTGATTCCGAACATCGGTTTAATGTAGGAGGTGGGTCTTCTTGATTTTTGTTGAATCCTTGCTTTGTTACACCTGTGGATTTCAACAAATACTTATTGGCGAGAAGACAAGGTGCAATTAGTGCTGAGTAGGAAGTACTGGAAATTTCAAATTGAAGCTCCTTCATTGCCTTAACACTTTTAGGCTTAATATTTTCGAGTTCTACCTGTAAGCTTGTTATTAGTTGTCTAGTTGGGCATGTCTTAGCAAAGTGTCCTCTTTCTTGACATCTATAGCATATAATTTCATCTGTTTTCACATTGTTAGAGGACTTACCTGGCGTTTCGTTGACGTGTATTCCAAGCAATGGCTTTGATGGTTTCATGTGTGCTATGGCTTGAGGCTTTTGAACTTGCTGGTCAATTTTTGGTTTGACCATCGGCTTAGGTACCTTTTGTCCTTCTAAGGTGTTTGAAAACACGTTGTTCTGCTCAGAGCAGTAGGCAAGCTTGGGCTTATGAAAGGGCTGCATGTTTGGTGTAGACATCTCACTCCTTGACGCTGTTGGGTGCATAAGTTGTGTGGTGATGTTTCTGCGTGTTTGGTACTTCTTCACAAACTCCCTGTACATTCGTGCCTTAAGGTCTCCCCAATCAAGGACTTGTTTGTTGTAGAAGGTCCGTGCATTTTCCTTCAACCACCAATTGTAGGCATCTCCAACGAGCATATCAACAGCATATGAGAGCTTCTCTTCTTTGGGGATGTTTTTTGAGCGCAGCCATTGTTTCATGTTGGTTTCCCATCGGAGGTATTCATCTGGATCCTTGTTATACCCTGAAAAGGTTAGAGATTTGGAATTGTAAATATATACCTTACTGGTCTGATTTCTTGATCTAGTTGGAGTGGTGTAGGTTGGCACTCGGCTTGACACAACGAAGTGGCGAGGCGTAATTTTCTTTGGCCAGCTTCGGTCAGTGGAATAGTAGTCTGGTGGCTTTGGTTTGAGTTCTTCAACTTCTGTTTCATTGTCAAAATGATATTCTGAATAGTCTTCATGCCATGTCCCATATCCATTAGAATCATCTACGTCGGACAAGTCTTGGTCATAGTCCAGTGGTTCTGGTTCAAGGTTTTCTCCATCTGATTCTTCCCTAAAATCAGTCTCCAAATAGTCTTGATTCCATGACTCTTCTGCATAGTCACACTCGCTGGTGGTTAGGCTTTGATCATAGTCGTTGTCTAGACTACAATCAGTTTGTGGTATGCTCAAGGTGTCTTCTTCTTCTTCATAGTTCTCCATCATTAAATTTTGTACCTTGCACAACAATAAGAAGAGATATCAGGCCGAAATCAACAATTAAAGAAACTACACTCTAGTGAATATATGATATTAACACATAAGTAGTAAAATTAAAATCGATACAAGTAAATATTTTGAGGTTTTTGTTTTTGTTTCTTTTGGAAACTAACTTTAAAGCAAACTAAAAGACAATATTTTTTTTGGTTTTTGATATTTTAAATTAATTTAGGACGAAAAAACAATATTCAATGAATCTTTTTTTTAACTTTACTAATAACTAAATTCGAAAATAACAAAATGAGTGATGCTTATATTTTTGGTTTTTTTTTCTTATGATGAATGAAATTAAGTAAACATGAAATACAATTTTTTTGTGTTGGTTTTAGATTTATATAAGAGCAAACAAAAAAAACAACAAGAAACAATGCAAATGAAGAATAAGAACAAATATTTTTATTTGGTTTTTTTGATAAGATGTAAATAAGAAAAATGCAAAACAAAAGCATAAAAAATAAAGGATAAAGGTTGGATTAACACAACCTGAGATAGGAGCTTTTAGCTCTGATACCAAATGATGTAAGATTGAATATCAATCTCACAAGCGGTACGGCCGTGACTCGCAAGACCGAGAATCTCTCTTGGCTTAAGCGGGCAAGGGAACTAAAAGGAGGGGGTTGTGATCGAATCACACGATCAAAGGTGAACCAAGGGAGTTTGAATCTCTCAAACTAACCTGGCCGTGGCTTCAATAGAAAGGAAGTGAATCACACACTTAGTTTCTAAAGAATAAGAACAAGTTCAAAGACAAGGCTTTGAAGAAAATACTTTGTATTCAACTTTTATTTCAATGGTGGTCTATCTTTACAATGAGGTCGTGCTGAGCTTATATAGTGCTCTTAGCAATGGTCCTAAACCTAAAAAAGAGAAAAGGAAATCATATATTTAAAATATATGGCTGTTGGCCATTAATGTCTAGTTTGGCCAACAAGGAAAGTGTATATGCTTGAATCTTGAGAGCTTTGGGGCGAATGTAAGGTGTCTAGGTACATCCTGGATGCTTTGGAAAGTCTTCAATACGTGCCCAATTTGCAAGGAATAGAGATATTGCAATCTGAACACATTAAGTGCACTTCGGTCCATATATGGCAAGTCTTGGAGGAAAGGGATTCGCCTGATCCTCTGGTGGCTGGTGCATGGTAGGTTTAATTTGGTCTTCCTTAGGGCCTTTATAATATCTCCTGGGTGCCATGTTTTGGTTTGCAAGTGATTAAACCAGTTGGCCATCTCACTTGCCATAAACGGCTCCAATCGGTTCATTTGAAGGCATGGATGGACCCGCCTGTTCCAAGGCGTGTTTGAGCTTCTAGAAGTGCTTAATGGAACTCCTAGAAGTACCAAAAAGTCTCCTGGTCGCCAAAGAAACGTTTGGAGACTTTCATATAAGGAAATTTCCAAATATGGTAAGTTTCGAAAACTCCAATTTGATGTATGGTGCATGACTTGATCTGGCCTTGTTTTGGGTGAGCTGCATGTCGCCGCGTGTCCTCTGTGAGTCAGGATTATAGGCCAGGTTTGGTCTTGGCTGGCCGCTTCTTGGTTAAGCTTGGATTCATGACGATACACCCATGTATCCTTTTGCGCGTATTTGGCCGCCTTTGTGTTCCTTGGGCCGGCCGGGCCGGGCAGTTGGCCGGGGTTTGGGCTGATGACCTCATCAGGTTGGGCCAAGGATCTCATCAGCAGGACTTGACTCGGCATACGCAGGTGCTGGCCGATTGGGCTGTGTCTCTGTACGTCTGGCCGATCGGGCTGGTGGGCTTGCTCGGTTGGTGCGATCGGCCAAATGGCTGATCGCGTGGTCCGGAAGGTTCTCGGGATCGACTGGTGCAGGCGATCGTTGGAGTCTTGGTGTGTCTGGCGGATCAGGTTGGTGAGCTGGCTTGGTTGGTGCGCGATCGGCCTGGTGTGAATGGCTTGATGGCCGATCCTACGGTCCTTTAGTTTCGCAGGATCGGCTGAGATCGCCGGATTGCCGATCTTGTGCCTTCTAGAAGACTCCTTGGTCATTTTTCCACTATTCGTCCCCTCTAACTTCTCGTTGTACATGAAATCAAAGAGAAGGTATGCAAACTCCAGAAATGCATGCACTAACCTATATAATGCAATGATAAATGCCAATGAACGTAAATAGGAGGATAAAATGTCTAAAATGCTAATGAAGACACAAAAAAAGTGGTGAAATGCATGGTAAAACAATGCAAAAACCATGGTTATCAACTCCTCCAGGCTTGCCTTTTACTCACCATTGAGGAAAATAAGCAAAAGCAAATAAAAAAAGAGGATTGAAGACTATACCTCCTAACCGAAAGCTTATTAACCGATTCTCATGCCTCTTTTCTTCTGCACAACCCCACACACTCCCTTTCTGGGTTTCTCTCATTTTATTTTATCATTTTTTTTCTTTTCATCTCATAATTAAACACCCTAGCAATCCCACACAAATCCTAACCTTGTCGTGTGAAAGTAACATCTACATGAAATTCTTAGCCTTGTCGTTCTCAAAATTCAACATGCTTTGCAAAGTAATCATTCTAGTAAAAAGGCCTTACACAAGGTTCACACAAACTATTGTTGGCTTCAAGGAAAATATTGGATAGAGGAGGTGTAAACATCCCAAAGAGTAAGATTCGGCCATTCGGGTTAGCAGAGGGTGATATAAAGGTAAAAAAACCCGAATGTGTATATGAATATCCATGGGAAAGTATTAGAAAAGATGCACGTAAGATAATTTTAATTCCAGTTAATGTCCTAATTTATGGAGTTAGAATAAAATCATACACATTTCAATTCCCAAGACGGAAATACCTAATAGGTTGTGGCAAAATACAAGATTCTCAAGTTTCGAAATGGTGCAAGCAACATAGTACTCCTAGCAAGGGTTCCAATCTTAGTCCTAAGTGCAACTTAGTCAAGGCAGTCTAACCATGGTACATATGCAAATGCAGCAAAATCCTATATGCTTCTAGATTCAATCCGAACACACGTAATGTAAATGACAATGAATTTGTTTTTGGATTTTCGAGTTTTTTTTCATTTTTATGTTTTTCTAATGCATAAATATATAAACAATGCAAAATAATGCAAATATAACCGTCAGTGTCCCCTTTCTTGGACTTATCTCTCATCGTCTCGGTGAGAAAATAAATTCAAAAAGAGGATGAGTGAAGAAAAATATTAAAATAAAATAAAAATAATGAAAATGATGTATGTACAAGTGCATGTGTGGTACCTGTCAGTGGCCAGAGGAGCTTACTTATTTTTGCCTTTTCTTTTTGGCTTGGCACATGTACACTTTCAGTGACTCATAAGTTACGCTGGTTGTCCTCGCGTAGTCCATATCATCGCCGACATCTTCCTCTTGTGGCGCATCTCCTACCTCTCCTGCTGACATATGTGGCTCCTACTACAGTATGTGACTCCGCTTCTTTTGTGCTGTTGTCTCCTTGTTCTTCCTCGGAAGATAATATCCCGGCATTCTTCTTAGTTTCCTTTGTAGCTTCTCCATAATTTACCCTATCAATTTGTTGATCTTCAGTTGCGTCTTGTAAGCCTTGTACAAGATCCTCTCTCTGGTAGTTATGGGCTTGAAGGATAGTTCTGGTAATATCGATCAGGTCCTTTATTGGCTCTTGGTAATGATACTTCAATGGTACCCCAACCTTGTGGAATACCGGCGTGAGTATACTGCCAGTGTAGAGATAAGGATCGGCGGTTGTGCCTGCCACACAATCGGAATAACAGCAACTCCCTCACAAATACGCAGTCGATGTTTACATCATCTCCTAAGGGATCTTCTATAAGCTCTCCCTCCTCGTTTTTGAGAATATCTTTCAAGCCTTGTGATGAGGACACCAGATCGTCTGGTCGGCCAGAAGATCAAAATGTCTGACCAGATGGCATGCCCGAGACAGCCGGGCCATTTGGTGAGTCTGCCGAGCTAAGCGCTACCACCGGCCCGATGATCAGCGAGGAAGCCAAACCTCCAGCGCAACTAGCGGCGATGTGAATAACACCGCCGGCGCACCTGGTGATGCTGCCGGCCCACCTATCACTCTGGCCAGCTCCGATTACAACTCGGCCAGCACTACCCATGGCCTAGCCGGCTCAAGCGATCACACAGCCATTTCAAGCCCTACACAAGTGATACAAGCCTTGATTCAAGGATGTATGCACGTGGGCTGTTTGTAGAAGATTAGGTGAGAAACTCAACCTTAGGCTTCTGGATGGGGGTTTTCTGGTTGGTAAAAGATGGAAGGGTGAAGTGAACCACACGAGGGGTGATGAACCTCGTGATAAATCACAAACTTAGAGCTAGGAGGGCTGGTCTCAACTAGGTTCTAAGCGCACAAGATTCTTAGAGAGAAAACTTGTAGGGAAAAAGTTCTACTTTATTAATAATCAAAAAGGTTGTCGAACTACAATGCTGGAAGGAGCCTTATTAATATGCTCGACAGTTTGACCTTCTAGGGTCGACTCAAAGAAAGAAAAGGAAAGTTTACAAAAGTGCACAAATGGAAAATGTACAAAAGTGCATAAACCGAAAAAGGACCTATTCCTAAAATGTCTTTGACTCAAAAATGTAAACAATCTAGATCCTACCCGGCAAAACAGAAAGAGTCATATATTCGAATTGAAAACTTACCTTNTAGATGCACATCTTCTTCAATCTTGAGTACATCAAATTTTCACTTGAACTCGAAACCATCAAATTTTACTCATTTTTTTCTTCATCTTCATTCTCGTAAAAAAATATTTCCTTTATCAAATTGGACTTACCTTGGAGATTGGAAACAAGAAATCACTGCATGGAGAAGAAGGAAAGACCAAGAGGAACTCGAGAGCCAAGAGGATGAGAGGAACTAAGAGCGCAGTTTAGCTTTTATTTGGAGTTAAGAGCGCAGTTTAGCTTTTATTTGGAACTAAGAGAGCAGTTTAGTTTTTATTTATTTGGGGGAAAATAAATAAATAACAGGAAAATCGCATAAAAACCCTCGAATTTGGCAGCCACTAACACTTTAAACCTTGAAATTTTGTCACTTATACTATAAAAATCTAAAGTTAAATTTTTTTATCATTTTTAACAGTAAAATTTATACCCGATTACTCTCCGTTAAATAGATCTAAGAGAATATAAAATGACGTTAAAAGTGATTTAACCTCCATTAAAAATGATTTGCCATGCGTTAAAAATGATTTAACCCCATTTATTTTAAGTTATTAACACGTGGGTTTTAAATTTAAAATGGGAAAGTTGTCGAAGGGCATTAGGGTTTGTGAGAAAGGGGGAAAATTGAAGAGAAAGTGAATTGGTCCGAAATTGAAGAAAGAAGTATGTAAGATTGAAGATAGAACGAGGTAAGATTGGTGAAAATGATGATAACTTGTCAGAATTTGTGATTTAAAGGGGCTCGGTTTCGATTTTGGTTTTCTTATGATGTTTATGATTTCGGATTTTCATGTTGTTGTTGAATTTTTGGTTTCGGGTTTGAATGTCTTATAGGATTTCGCGGTTTTAGGGTTTCTGGGTTTCAGAGTTGATTGGGAGGATTAATTTCTGGGTTTCGAATTTGTTCTCATGAGTTTAGGAGTTTGAGTTTCGAAGTTTCTGGGTTTCGAAGTTCATTGAAAACCAAAATCAAAACCAATTTAGTGTGTTTAGGAGTTTGAGTTTCGAAGTTTCTGAGTTTCGAAATCAACAAAGTTTCTTGTCTGAAACACATAATGCTAAATTCAATGATTTCAAAGTTTCTTGTCTGCCATATTTGGTGTGTTTATTTGACAATGAAATACTCGATTTTTTTGGTGAAGATGTCTCACAGTGGAAGTTCTTCAACAATAGAATACAAAAGTGGGAATGTGTTGTGTAATTGCAATCGAACAGCAAGAATCTTAAAATTTTGGACTAATGACAATCCCGGGCGAAGGTTTTACACTTGTAGAAAGCGTAAAATTGGTCAAGGTTATGAGTCTTGCAATTTTTTCATACCCAATTCTTCTAAATACTTGTAGACTTCGCCTTCTTTTTTCATAAATCCACCATAGTGGATTATCAGTTTCACCATACCATCATCATTGTCGAGAAAAAAGAAGTATACAAAATCCATCAAAATGTATCACAAACATACCCATAATCAAACACGATACCCAAACAGCCACAATGTATCCCAAAATGCCACAATCAAAACACGATATTAGACAATCGAACCAGAAATATACATAATCGAACCCAAAATACAAAAAAATCAAATCCTATAATACAACATCGAACCGAAACAGCCATAATCGCACACAAAATCCAAACATACACCCAGAAATACACAAACTTGTACCTCAAATACACAAAATCGCACCCTATCACACAATATCGAACCCACACAGCAAAATCAAACACGAAATCGAATCTTACAAACGAAAATACACAAAATCATACCCAAAATCCAAACCTACACCCGGAAATACATAAACTCGTACCTCAAATACACAAAATCGCACCCTATCACACAATATCGAAACCACATACCAAAATCAAACACAAAATCGAATCTTACAACAAAAAATACACAAAATCGTACCCAAAAGACACAAAACCGAACCCAAACAACCATAATCCAACACAAAATCACACAATCGAACCTCAAATACCCAAAATCGGACCTTAGAAACTACGCCAAACCCCAACATCGAAAATCGAACATGAAATCAGAACACCCAATCGGAAATACCCAAATCGAACCTTAGAACACTATGTCGAACCCCAAAAACGAAAAATCAAAAACGAAATCACAAGATCCAAGCAAAAATACCCTAAATCGAACCCTAGAACACTACGTCGAACCCCAACAACGAAAAATCGAACACAAAAGAACAACATCCAACCGAATATACTCAAAATTGAACACTAAAACCTAGAAAATCGCAAACCCTACAAATTACAGTTGAAAATCACCTTCGATTCTAAGTTTAAAACTGATTTTACCTCATCTCGAGGCGATGTTCCTCTTCCCAAACTCGAATTTTGTTTGTTCTTGATTTTTCGAAAAACCCTAAAATCCCAAATTGATTTCGGGGATGTTTATGCGATCTTTCTAACTCCTTTGTGAAAAACGGAGTTATGGCAAATAAAAACAGGGTTAAACGGTGTTATCTTCACTTAAACGGTGTTATTTCAAACTAAACGGCATTATGAGGTCTGTTTCCGATTTATAACGGAATGTTATCCAAAGTGACAATTTAAAGTTAATATTGTAACAAACAAATGTTTGAGTATTTAAAATGTAAGTCACAAAATCTTGAGGTTTAAAGTGTTAGTGGCTGCCAAATTCGAGGTTTTTTATGCGATTTACCAATAAATAACACCCAATAACTTTAGATTTTAGGGTTTAAAGTTTAAGGTTTAGGAGATAATATTATATAAATATATCACTAGAGTTGAGATTTTAGGGTTTAGAGTTTGTAATTGCTACTTTACATTGTTTTGTAGATTTTAGTGTTTAAGTTTGAGATTTTTGGGTTTAAAGTTTGTAAATGCTACTTTACAATGTTTCATAAATTTTAGGGTTTAGTGCTTAGATTTTTGAGTATTGAATTTTTAATTACTACTTTACAATGTTTTGTAGATTTTAGAATTTATAGTTGATATTTTGGATTTGGATTTCATAATTGCTATTTTACAATGTTTTATAGATTTTAGGGTATAAAGTTTAGATTTTTGAGTTTGGAGTTTGTAATTGCTACTTTACAATGTTTTATAGATTTTAGGGTATAGAGTTTAGATTTTTGGGTATGAAGTTTGTAATTGTTACTTTATAATGTTTTATAGATTTTAGGATTACAAGTTTAGATTTTTAGGTTTTGGGCTTAGAGTTTATTATTACGCAATAAATTCACCTTCAACCGGATCGTGGACCAATGTAAAGGGAGCAACCTCTGAATCAATCAAACTCTCATATCAATGAGTTTGTTTTCTGGACTTGTTAATGTTCTTAATCGTTTGATCATTCACGAACACGACTTCTCTCCTCCTAATGAGTTTATTCTTAATGTGATCATAAAATATTTATCCAAACTCATCCTGACCATAACCAATAAACACACAAAGTCGTGGCTTCATCTCAAGTTTTGACCTTTCATCTTTGGGAATGTGCAAAAATACCTTACACCCAGAGACTCTCAAATGACCACAAGAAACATCAGTCCAAACCCTCTCTGGAATGTCACCTTCCAATGGAGCACTTGGTGACATGAACAACTAATCTCAAAGTTGCACCCCATAATGTCATCACCAAGCCTTAATGTGAAATCAAACATCTAATCCTTTCAACAATTGTTATGTTCATCTTTTCAGCCAACCCATTCATCCGTAGAGTCTTAGATGGCGTCTTCTGCCTAATGTCATGTTCCCTACAATAAGCATCAAATGGTCCAGAATACTATCAACCATTATCACTACAAAAATATTTCAACTTATTTTCCATCTGTCTCTACACCAATGCCAAAAAATGCTTGAAATATCCTAAAATTTGTCCTTAGTCTTCATAGTGAAAACTCACAACTTCCTAAAATGATCATCAATGAATGTAACAATATATGATTGCACTGCCAAAATATTTTGTCTTCATTGGACCACACACATCTAAATGTCCCAAATTAAGTATCTCAGATTTTTCTAGAAGATGAAGAACAGTTGAACGAGAGTCAGTGTTATTTTCCTGCAAAATAATGCACACACTTATGCAAATGCAAACTGGAGATATTGTAATGGCTTATTTCTTTGAAAGAATAGAAAATCTCCTTTCCCTCATGTGACCGAGTCTCTTATGCCATAAATCCATAGCATCATCCTTATCCACTGCTTTTTAACAATGTTTTTTGAGACCTTAACCTGCAACCAATAGAAGGATACATACTTATCACCTCGAGCCACAACCATAGAACCCCGTGAAATTTTTCATTTAACCCCTCTAGAAAAACTATAGAAACCTTCATCATCAAGTGACATGGCCATTGGCCAAACCCCCGGCCAACTGCCCGGCCAGGCCGGCCCATGCAACAAAAAAGCGGCCAAATACGCGCAAAAGAATACATGGATGTATCTTAATGAATTCCAGCTCAACCAATAAGTGGCCAGCCAATACCAAACCGAGACTATAACCTTGACTCATAAAGGACATGTGGCGACATGGGCTCACCTAAAACCAGACCGGATCAAGTCATGCATCATTCATCAAGTTGGTGTTGCCGAAACTTACCATATTTGGAACTTTCCTTATATGAAAGTCTCCAAAATTTTCTTTGGTGATCAGGAGACTTTTTGGTACTTATAGGAGCTCTCTTAAGAACTTCTAGAAGCACAAACACGCCTTGGATCAGGCGGGTCCATCGGTGCCTTAAAATAAATCGATTGGAGCCGTTTATGGCAAGTGAGATGACCAACCGGTTTAATCACTTGCAAACCAAAACATGGCATCCAGGAGAAATTATTAAAACCATAAGGAAGCCTCAAATCAACCTACCATGCACCAGCCACCATAGGATCAGGCGGTTTCCTCTTCTCCAACACTTGCCATACCGAAGTGCACTTAATGCGTTCAGATTGTAACATTTCTATTCTTTGAAACTTGGGAACGTATTGAAAAATTTCCGAAGCATCCAGGATTTACCTAGAAACCTTTCATTCGCCCCTAAGCTTTAAAGATACAAGCATCTACACTTTCCATGTTGGCCAAACAAGACATTAATGGCCAACGGCTATATACTTTAAATGTACGATTTCTTTTTCTCATTTTATGTTTTAGGACCGTTGCTATGAGCATTATTGTTATAAGCCTTAACTCACGGCCATGATGCTCTTGAACAGGTTGAAGAAGTTTTAGGCAAAAAAATCGGCCTTAGGCTTCTGAAGTGGGGTTTTCTGGTGTGTGTTAAGTGGTTGGGTGAAGTGAACCACATGAGGTATGGAAAGCCTCGTGATAAATCACAATCTTAGAACTAGGAGGGCTGGTCTCGACTAGGTTCTAAACAATAGAGTTTTGTGAGAAAAACTCTTAGAAAATGCTCTATTTATTAATAATCAAAAAGGTTGTCGAACTACATTGCTGAAAGGAGCCTTATTAATATTCTCAGCAGCTTGACCTTACAAGGGTCGACCCAAAAGAAAACTGGAAAAAATACAAAAGTGCATAAAGGAAAAATTACAAAAAGGAATAACCGAAAAAGAACAACTACTTAATTGTCTTGACTCAATAAAAAAGGAAAACTACTAATTCCTACCCTGCAAAACAGAAAAGGTAATCTTATAATTGAAAACTTACCTACTTACCATTCAGCCAAGAAATGGAAGGTTACACGCCTTGTTTTCCATTTGGAGTAGGTTAATGAATTGTTGGGCATTGATCTCTTTTGCCACGAGAGCCCAAGTTTCTGGAGCACTTTGAGAGGTTGAGAAGCCCTTGACTTGATCCTTGCACTCTTGGCCCATTGCTCTTTGTCTTTGATCTTCTAGGAGCTTTTCTACCCACAAGCTGAACTTGTGGAAGAGTGTCCTTGTTCTGCTTCTTGTCATGGATCCCGGTGGTACCATTGGTGCAGAACTTTCCCCTAGGTCCATGCCCTGAAGCTGGCTGATGATCTGGTCCGAGTCTCCTTGTGTGGAGTTTGAGCTGGTCGTGTGATCGCATGAGTCAGTTGTGCCGCGTGTAGAGCTGGCCGAGATGAAATCGGAGCCGGCCAGAATGCTAGGTGAGCCGGCAGCGTTACCAGCTGGGGCGGTGGTATTGGCCATATTGCCGCCAATTGGGCCGGAGGTTTGGGCCTCTTCCCTGTCGATGTTGGTTGGCCCGACCCTACTGATCATTGGGCCGGTGGTACCGCTTGGCCCGGTAGACTCGCCCAATGGCCCGACTGTCTCGGGCAGGCCTTCTGGTCAACTTTTTATCATCTAGCTGGCCAGATGATCTGGTGCCCTCATCATCCCCTCTCCCTTCAGTAGGTTTTGCCCTCAAAACTGGTTTATCTGCAAGGAAGGGAACTAAATTAGTCACATTAAATTTGTTAGACACATTAAAATCACCTGGAAGTTCATGTCGGTAGGCTTTGTTGTTGATCTTCTCCAAGATTTTGAATGGTCCATCTCCTCTGGGGCCTAGCATGGAACTCCTTAGGCTGGGGAATCTTTCTTGCCGTAGGTGTAGCCACACCCAATCACCTGATTGGAAGATCACCTCCTTTCTCCCCTTGTTGGCATGAGTCACATACTGTTTGGTACTCTTTTCTAGGTTCTCCGCGAGCTTCTGGTGCAACTTCTTGATGAACTCTGCTTTAGACTCTCCATTTAGGTTGGTCATCTCTGCTAGTGGTAGTGGCGTTTGCTCCAAAGGTCTTTGGGGGGTTGAAGCCATAGACAACCTCAAATGGGGTCTTCTTAGTAGCTGAGTGCACGGCTCGGTTGTAGGAAAACACAATGAATGGCAGGCACTCCACCCATGTCTTGAGGTTCTTCCCAAGGGTGGTCCTGAGAAGAGTTGATAAGGTCTGGTTGACCACTTCAGTTTGGCCATCGGTCTGTGGGTGGCACGTGGTGGAGAATAGAAGCTTCGTGCCTAGTTTTCTCCAAAGGATCCTCCAGAAGTGGCTGAGGAATCTGGTGTCTCTGTCTGATACGATGGTACTTGGCATTTCATGAAGATGCACTACCTCTTTGAAGAATAGCTATGACGTTTGCATGACATCATTAAAATTTGCACACCGTATAAAGTGTGCCATCTTAGAAAAACGGTCTACCACTACAAAGATGGCATCTTTGTGGTTGATCTTGGGCATACCTAGAACGAAGTCCATAGAAATGTCTACCCATGGATGTGTAGGTATAGGCAGAGAGAGATACAACCCATGAGGGTGTACGTGGGACTTCACCTTTTTGCAAGTAATACACCTTGCACAATGGGCTTTTATTGTCCTTTTAATGTGTGACTAGTAGAAATGTTCCTTGACCATGGCCAATGTCTTGTCAACACCAAAGTGGCCCATAAGACCTCCTCCATGAGCTTCTAGGGTGATAAGCTCTCAGAGAGATCTTGTGGTATGCACAACCTTCTTTCCCGGAATAAGAATCCATTATGGAGGTAGAACTTGCCGTGACTCCATGTGCCACACTCCTTATAACTCTCAACAAAGTCAGGATCATCCTTGTATAAGGCCTTGATGTGCTCCAATCCTATGATCTTTGCTTCCATTGTTGATATCAAGGCAAACCTACTTGATAATACATCGGCTACCACATTATCCTTGCCCTCTTTGTAATTGATGATGTAACGTAAGGTTTCTATGTACTCCTGATGAGGACATCAGGTCGTACATCCAGCCAGGAGACCAGACTGGCCGACCAGGAAGCTTGCTCGAGACAGCCGGACCATCTGGCACGCCTGCCAGCCCAAGCAGTACCACCGGACCCTCGACCACAAGGACCAGAGCAACCAGCATTGCCGGCGGAGAGGCCCAAGCTTCCGGCACACTTGGTGGCGATGTGGATGACACCGCTGGTCCCTCTGGTGATGCCGCCAACTCCGGGATCAACTTGGCCGGTCCTGAAGGCATTCCGGCCAGTACCTCGCACAATCCAGCCGGTACAGCCGATCCAACCGAGTACACGCGCATTTCCACTTCTACACAAGAGGACTCGGACCAAATGAGCTACCAGCTCCAGGACATGCACCTAGAGGAAGTATCTACACCAGTGGTACCTCAAGGAGCAGTGACAAGAAGCAGATCAAGGGCACTCTTCCACAAATTCAGCTTATGGGTCGACAAGCTCCTAGAGGAAGATCGACTAAGGACAATGGGCAAAAAATGCAAGGAAGAGTCCAATGGCTTCTCAACAACACAAGGGACATCAGAGACTTGGGCTTTAGTGGCAAGAGAGGTCAGGGGCCAAAGATTCTTAACCCTACTCCAAGTCGAAGACTAGGAGCAAGGCGCGTGCATGCCACAAGGACGGCCACCTTCCATTTCTTGGCCATGAGGTAAGTTAAGGTAAGTTTCATTTCGAATATATGCCTCTTTCTATTTTGCAGGGTAGGATCTAGAATATTTACTTTTATTGAGTCAAAGACATTTTAGGAATAGGTCCTTTTTCGATTATACACTTTGTATCTTTTCCTTTTGTGCACTTTTGTAAGTTTTCCTTTTCTTATTTGGGTCGACCCTAGAAGGTCAAGCTGTCGAGCATATTAATAAGGCTCTTTCCAGCATTGTAGTTCGACAACCTTTTTGATATTAATAAAGATAGAACTTTCTTCCAACAAGTTTTCTCTCTAAGAATCTTGTGCGCTTAGAACCTAGTTGAAACCAGCCCTCCTAGCTCTAAGTTTGTGATTTATCACGAGGTTCATCACCCCTCGTGTGGTTCACTTCACCCTTCCATCTTTTACCAACCAGAAAACCCCCATCCAGAAGCTTAAGGTTGAGTTTCTCACCTAATCTTCTACAAACAGCCCACGCGCATACATCCTTGAATCAAGGCTTGTATCATTTTGGTATCAGAGCTTAAAGCTTCTAAACCAGGTTGTTTCTATCCTTTTTCTTGTTTTGTTTTGTGTTCTTGCATTAGTTTAAGTCGCATTCAAGAAAAAAATCAAAAAAATAACCTCAAACTCCAAACCGAGTGCATCTAGCCTCCTACGTGTATCACTAGGGTTTAGATTCACTTTTTACATTGCATACACGTTTTCCTTTTTGTTTAAGTCATATTTCCTTTAATTTTAAGTCTAATTAAAAAGAAAAGAAAAAGAAAATAGAAAAGATACTAAAAGAATTCGAATTGGACAGCTAGCACAAGTTGTCTAGGAAGTTTCCTTTTTTTTCAAATTTCCTTTCTTTAGAATTTTCCTTTTTGCATTTTTTCGAAACCCCTATAAAAAGAAAACCCTCCTAATAATTTAGGAGCACCCTAATTGTCTTCTTTCTTTGTAGCACACCATGGGAGAAGAGAATAGAGACGCAGCTAAAGCCATGATGGCCATGTTCACCACACTCCAAACACAACTCGCATCCATAGGCGAGAGGTTGGAGCGCGTGGAGAGACCAGTAAGATTCCAGGCCATAAGGCACGTGAGAGCTGAGCAAGGCCGTCCTGAGGGTCCTGAGTACCTTAGGACACGGCACGAACAGGAGGAACCCCAGCCAGATGGAGATGAGGACACACAACCTCATAACTATCACCATAGGCCGAGAGGACCCCCACGGCAACCAGAGGCAGAAGATGATGGCTTTGAGCCATATGGTCTTCACCAGAGACCAAGAATGCCTCCTAGAAATCATGAGGATGGAGATGAACACGCCTATAACCGGGTAACTCATCCTGATGTTAAGCTAACTCTTCCAAGTTTTGCAGGAAAAGTAGACCCCGAGGCTTACCTAGATTGGGAGAGAAGAATGGATCATATCTTTGACCATTACAACCAACCAGGACCTAGGAGAGTCTCAATGGCAGTAGCACAACTCATGGACAATGCCCTCATCTGGTGGGATCGTGAGGTATCTGACAGAAGGAGGAAGAGAATGAGGCCCATAGACTCATGGGTCGACATGAAAGACCTCATGCGGCAAAGGTTTGTTCCACCTTACTTTCATAGAGACTTGCAACGTCGTTTTCGTACTCTTAAGCAGGGTACCAGATCAGTAGAGGAGTATTATGAAGAGTTCGAGAAGCTAAGGAACAGATTGGAGCTCAATGATGATGAAGAAGCATTGATGGCACAATTCTTGGATGGACTCTAAGAAAGAATCAACCGCAAGGTGGAAAGGCAAATCTACAATGACTTCAAAGACTTGTTCCACCTATCTGTCCAGGCTGAGAAGCACATCAAACGTAAGAGCCAAGACATCCGCAGCAAGCCTAAGATACCTTGGGCACCAAGCAACATGCCCAAGCTCGTAGACAAAGGCAAGAGCATAGAGATCGAGTCAAGGTTCAACCCCAAAGATCCTGGTAAGTCTTCTAACCCTCAAAGATCACGTGGCATCACTTGTTTCAAGTGTAGGGGTCGTGGAGACATCTCAAGGGAGTTCCCAAACAACCGGGTCATGTTGATTACGGAGGCTGGAGAATATGAGTCCCAAGATGAAGAGGACTATGAACCAGAAGAGGAGTATGGTGACATTGAGTACCCTGATGTGGGGAAAGTGCTGGTCACTAGACGCATCCTCAGTGCAATGGTGGATCATTCAGAGACCATCCAAAGGGAGAACATCTTCCACAGCCGTTGCACCATCAAGGGCAAGGTATGTAACCTCATCATAGATTGTGGTTCTTGCACTAACGTTGCTAGTGCATATATGGTTGATAAGCTAGGTCTAGAGAAGACAAGGCATCCTCGGCCATATAGACTGAGATGGCTGGATGACAAAGTGGAGCTCAAGATCCATGAGCAAGTCACTGTGCCATTCAGTGTGGGCAAGTACCAAGACCAAGTCATGTGTGACGTGGTGCCCATGCAAGCTGGCCATCTTCTGCTAGGAAGACCATGGCAGTTTGACAAAGAGACCAGGCATGATGGCTGAACCAATCTCTACACTTTTTTGCATGACAAAAGAAAGGTCAGCTTGGCTCCTCTTACACCTGCCCAGGTACACGAGCTACAACTCCAAATGAGTAAGGAAAAGAAAATTATCAAGTCTAATTTTCTTATTCAACCAAGCCATGTCCGGAGAGCTTTAGCCTCGAAGGATTTAATGTTACTAATGGTTTTCAAAGAAGTATTGAATGTAGAAAAAGAACAGGTAGAGCTACCTCCTGAAGTAGCAACTCTCCTCAACAAGTTCCAGGATGTATTTCCAGAGGAGATACCAGCAGGCTTGCCTCCTTTACGTGGCATAGAAAACCAGATTGATCTAGTGCCCGGAGCAGCCCTGCCCAACCGGCCAGCCTACCGGATGAGTCCAGAGGAGTCCAAGGAGCTTGAGAAGCAAGTCAAAGAGCTCCTGGAGAAAGGATATGTTCGAGAGAGCCTCAGTCCATGTGCCGTACCAGTGCTACTAGTGCCCAAGAAAGATGGGACTTGGCGAATGTGCGTGGACTGCCAAGCAATCAACAACATCACTGTCAAGTACCGGCATCCAATACCACGGCTGGATGACTTGCTAGATGAGCTGAGTGGAGCCACGGTCTTCTCCAAGATAGACCTCAAGAGTGGATACCACCAGGTCAGGATGAAGGAAGGTGATGAATGGAAGACTACTTTCAAGACAAAGCAAGGGCTCTACGAGTGGATAGTCATGCCATTCGGCTTGACTAATGCCCCAAGCACCTTCATGCGCCTTATGAACCAAGTTCTTAGGGCGTACATCAGTAAGTTTGTAGTGGTTTACTTTGATGACATACTAATTTATAGTAAGTGCCTACGGGAACACCTCACACATCTTGAGATGGTACTTAAAACCCTTCGACAAGAAGAGCTTTATGGCAATCTCAAGAAGTGCATCTTTTGTACTGATAAACTTGTCTTTTTAGGTTTTGTTGTAAGTTCACAGGGCCTACAGGTTGATGAAGAGAATATTCGAGCCATACAAGAATGGCCAACACCAGGCAACATCAGCCAAGTAAGGAGCTTCCACGGACTGGCCAGCTTCTATAGGAGATTCGTGCACAACTTCAGTAGTATTGCCTCACCACTGACGGCAGTAGTGAAGAAGAACGTGGGATTCAGCTGGTGAGAACCTCAGGAGAAGGCATTACAGGCCTTGAAGGACAGCCTTACACATGCACCAGTGCTAGTCCTGCCCGACTTCAACAAGACGTTTGAAGTGGAGTGTGATGCCTCTGGAATAGGCATAAGAGCAGTGCTAACCCAAGGAGGGAGACCAGTGGCATACTTCAGTGAGAAGCTAGGTGGTGCCTCACTGAACTACCCCACTTATGACAAGGAGCTCTATGCCCTGGTCCGAGCATTGGAGACTTGGCAGCATTACTTGCTGTCCAAGGAGTTTGTGATCCACACTGATCACGAGACTCTCAAACACCTCAGAGGCAAACCAATCTCAAGAGGAGACATGCCAGGTGGATGGAGTTCATAGAAACCTTCCCGTACATCATCAAGTACAAGAAGGGCAAAGACAATGTGGTAGCCGATGCATTATCAAGGAGGTTTGCCTTGATATCCACCATGGAGGCAAAGGTCCTAGGGTTCGAGCACATCAAGGACCTATACAAGGATGATCATGACTTTGCTGAGAGCTACAAGGAGTGTGGCACAGGGAGTAATGGCAAGTTCTACATCCATGAGGGGTTCTTGTTCCGAGAAAGAAGGATGTGCATACCACAAGGATCATTAAGGGAGCTTATCATCCGAGAAGCTCATGGAGGAGGACTCATGGGCCACTTTGGTGTCGACAAGACTCTCTAGCAGTGGTCAAGGAGCACTTCTATTGGCCACACATCAAGAGGATAGTAGAAGCTCATTGTGCAAGATGCATCACTTGCAAGAAGGAAAAGTCCCGAGTGCAACCTCACGGGTTGTATCTCACACTGCCCATACCTACACATCCATGACATCTTAATGGACTTTGTTCTAGGTCTGCCCAAGATCAACCACAAAGATGCAATATTTGTAGTGGTGGACAGATTCTCGAAGATGGCACACTTCATTCCATGTGCCAATGTCAATGATGCCACACAAACAGCTGAGTTGTTCTTCAGGGAGATAGTACGGCTTCATGGAGTGCCAAGGACCATCGTATCAGACAGGGACACCAAGTTCCTCAGCCATTTCTGGAGGACCCTTTCGAGAAAGCTAGGCACGAAGCTACTCTTCTCTACCACCTGCCATCCTCAAACCGATGGCCAAACTGAAGTTGTCAACAGGACACTATCAACTCTTCTCAGAACTACACTAGAGAAGAACCTAAAGACTTGGGTGGAGTGCCTGCCATTCATAGAGTTCGCTTATAACCGAGCCGTGCACTCAGCAACCAAGAAGACACCATTTGAAGTAGTATACGGCTTCAACCC
>JAEVFF010001944.1:0-24098 GCA_018901945.1 Pugionium dolabratum | reverse complement strand
AGGATCAACAAAAACGCCTACCAGATCGAGCTCCCAGGTGAGTTTAATGTGTCCAACACGTTCAACGTAACTGACTTAGCCCCTTTCCATGTAGATGAACCAGTTTTGAGGACAAAACCTACTGAAGAGGGAGGGGATGATGAGGACATCAGGTCGTACATCCAGTCAGGAGACCAGACTGGCCGACCAGAAAGCTTGCCCGAGATAGCCGGACCATCTGGCACGCCTTCCGGCCCGAGCAGTACCGCCGACCCTCGACCACAAGGACCAGAGCAACCAGCATTGCCGGCGGAGAGGCCCAAGCTTCAGGCACACTTGGTGGTGACGTGGATGACACCGCCGGTCCCTCTGGTGATGCCGCCAACTCCGGGATTAACTTGGCCGGTCCTGAAGGCATTCCGGCCAGTACCTTGCACAATCCAGCCGGTACAGCCGATCTAGCCGAGTACACGCGCATCTCCACTTCTACACAAGAGGACTCGAACCAAATGAGCTACCAGCTCCAGGACATGCACCTAGAGGAAGTATCCACACCAGTGGTACCTCAAGGAGCGATGACAAGAAGCAGATCAAGGGCACTCTTCCACAAATTCAGCTTATGGGTCGACAAGCTCCTAGAAGAAGATCGACTAAGGACAATGGGCCAAAAATGCAAGGAAGAGTCCAATGGCTTCTCAACAACACAAGGGACGTTAGAGACTTGGGCTTTAGTGGCAAGAGAGGTCAGGGTCCAAAGATTCTTAACCCTACTCCAAGTCGAAGACTAGGAGCAAAGCGCGTGTATGCCACAAGGACGGCCACCTTCTGATGACGACATCAGGTCGTACATCCAGCCAGGAAACCAGACTGGCCGACCAGGAAGCTTGCCCAAGACAGCAGGACCATCTGGCACGTCTGCCAGACCAGGCAGTACCGCCGGACCCTCGACCTATAGGACCAGACCGGTCAGCGCCGCCGGCGGAGAGGCCCAAGCTTTCGGCACACTTGGTGGGGACGTGGATGACACCGCCATCGTAAATCTCAAAAACAAGCACAAAAACTGTAAAACCATCGTAAATCTCAAACATCTATTGAAAATCTTAAGAAAACCATCTAAATTTTCAAAAACCATTAAAAATCACAAAAACCACTGAAATAACAAACTTAATTTTTTTAAATCTCTTAATTTCATTTTCGATCTACAACAAGAAAAGATGAGAAATATGATAAAAATATTGGAAAAAAGATTAGGAAAACAACAAAAACAACAAAATCTCCAAAAACATGAAAATCTTAAAAACTAATAAAAGCAACAAACTTACGTAGATCTCTTGATTTTAGTTTCAAGATATACAACAATAGAAAAAATATTAGAAAAATAACAAAAAATCTAAACAGTAAAAATATTCCAAAACCACAAAGATAAAACTATATAAACAAATAAAATTTATCTTTTGCATATGTCATGATTTTTTTAAGATCTACAAAATAACAAAATGAGAAAAAAAAGAAAAGAAAATAAGAAGAAAAAGAGCGGAGGTAAAGAGAGAAGAAGAGAAGATTTACATTGTAACATTTTTTTTGAAGGATGTAGCTTCCCACTTTTTTTCTGAAATGAAATTATGGTAAATTTTAGGGTTACATTCTTTATATACGGAGGATAAAATTTGGTTAGGTTAAAAATTGTGAATATGGTTATGTTAATTTAAGTTACGATTTTTTTTTAATTTCCGGTTTGTGCAGACATCTCGGGGGGTCTTCTTTAGAACGAAAATATGAAACAAAATTCTCGAAAAGCCTGCTTTGTAATTTTTGGTAATGTTAAATTGAAACACCGGTTTGGTGAAATTTTAATTTAACCCAAGCGAATTTCTAAAGAAGACTTCTCGAAAAGTCTATTTCATATTTTTGTTCCAAAGCAGACCCTCCGAGAAGTTTGCTTCCTAAATTTCGGTATTGTTAAATTGAAATTCTAGTTTTGTGAAATTTCCAATTTGTGCAGACTTCTTGGGAACTCTGCTTTGTAGTGTGCATTGGATCGAAAATACAAAACATAATTCCCGAGAAATCTACTTTATCCATGTTGGTAAGGGTAAATTGAAATTGATTTGGTAAAATTTTAATTTAACCGAAGCGAATTTCCAAAGTAAACTTCTTGAGAAGTATGCTTTGTATTTTCGTTCCAAAGCAGACTGTGCTTCCTAAATTTCGGTAAGATTAAATTAAAATTCCGGTTTGGTGAAATTCCTGGTTTGTGTAGACTTCCGAGGAAGTCTCCTTTGAAGATTTAATACGATACCGGTTGGTTAAATTTCAGTTTGGATGGACTTCTTGATAAGTCTGCACAATCCTAAACTCTAAATTAAACAAAACTGGTTTAGTTGAATATAATTTCTGGTTTGAGTAGACTTCTCGGGATGCTTGTTTTTTTAAATCTACGGCAAACTTCTCGAAAAGTCTGCATAACCTTAAACCCTTAAATGATAATTTTCACTAAATATGCAAAAATTTTGTTAAAAAATGGATGAATATGGTAAAGATATGTAAGGAAATGCATAACTCAAATAATTTTCTTTTAAAAATTTATAAAACAAAATTTTCAAGCTTATCACATGATATTCAAATTTTAACATGAATTCCCTACACAAACATCAACTATTAACCCAAAACACATAACAACAAAAGCTATCAAACATTTGATACCTAGATCGAATCTAATCTTCTTCTTTTTGAATTCCTTATAATTTTTATTTGCTTTTGATATGTATATAAATTATGTTAATAACATTTTTTTTTAAAAATTACATATTTCATAATTTTTATTTGATTTAGATAGTTTATTAACAAAGGAGACTTACCGAGAAGTCTATTTTGTATTTGGCTAACAAAACAGATTTCTCGAGAACTATGCAGGCTTTTTTTGTAAAAGACACACTTTCCAAGAAATCTGCTTTGTTACTACTTATCAAAGCAGAATTCTCGAGAAGTTTGCTTTAATCTAAAAAAACACGCAGACTTCACAGGAACTGAAACATAATTTTAAACATTTATTAAATTCTAAATTATTTTTGAGTCAAAAGGAATGTTTTGTAATTTTCCTACCCTCATGAGTTAGTTTTGCAAGAATTTGTTCATGAAAGTTAGTTTTTTCATTTGGAGGCAAGTTTTGAGTCATTTTTAGCAAATTTCCCATAAAATTACTAAAAGAAAATTCTAAATATATATTTATTATAAAATAAAAATAAAAATTTATTTAATAATTGTAAGTACAATAAAATAAAAAAATCAAACTAATTATTATTGAGAAACGGGAATTGAAAATCTCCCAGCGTAAATGATGACGACGCAGTTGATGGTCCGGTAGGTGGCGTCATGTTTGGTGCAGCGTTGTCTCTAATAATGTCGCAAATCCAGGATCCATCCATTAGATGTAGCTCACAAGAATCTCCAATCTCTATATGCGGTTTTGTTTTGTTGATCTTGGTACCTCTCTCATTTCTGTGGACATCATCACATCGACTACTCGTGCCTAACTTAACATTCAGTTATTCTCTATGTTTGTATCAAACATAATAATTTGGTATAAATCCTCGTTTATACAGATGATTCCAAATTTTGCGTCCTAGAAATTTTTTTTATCATTTTTGCAATTAATAGAAAGACCAAAAAACTTATCTCCACTAATTTGAACTATTGGCTGACTACTTGCAAAATTCATGAACTGTTCCATACCTTATGCAAACTATGGCGATATATTTTTTGTTTGATTATCAATTTTTTTGTATATCCAATCTCTTGAATTATTATAATTCTCCCACATGTTTGAAGTTTTTTTATTTGTGATTCTACAAATTAGAGAAAAGACATGGGAGCATATATGTATATATATATAAAAGATTTTTCCACTATTTTATGAATATTTTGCAACCACAATTGTGTGGTGGCTTATTTTAGGTATACCTACCACACAAATGTTTTCCACATTGTTGTTTAGCCACCACTTTGTGACTTAAATGCCACTCCAATAGTGATTGCATATTGGTTGTATATTTTACGACCAAGCTGCGACCATTATATGAGTGCAACATACGTAGTCGCTATTTGGTGGCAGAAATACGACTGATTAACGACTACAAGTCTTGGTCGTAAACCAGTCGGATATTGGTAGCATATTATTTTGCGACTACCAAACTGTAGTCGTAAAACAATCCCAAAAGAGTTGCTAAATTTGCAACCACATATGTAATTGCAAATCGGAGTGGAAAAATGATTGTTTTCTTGTAGTGTTCCTTGACTGGTAACATAGATTCATATTATCTCAATGAAAACGATAATTCAAATAAAATTCTTGTTTACGATCGATTCACCGACGCATCAGATTTTATAATGGCATCAATCCATGTTAATGGCGGTAAACAAGAGAAATAAATTTTGCTTTGTTGACAGAACTCTATCAAAACCTGCTGATGATGATTGCGATGTGTGACCTGATCTAGAGTAAAAAATGTGGTACGTTTTTTTTTGATGATTTCAGTTTCAAAAAATATAGGTCAAAGTGTGTGTTGTATGTAATGACGATATACAAAATTTGGAAGAAACTCTTGCGAAGATTTCAATAGAATAATTTTCATAGGCTTGATCAAATAGAACAGAAATTTCATGGTTTTCGTCAAGGTTCTTTGGATGTCACTACTTTATACACAAAGCTCTTGACAATTTGGGAAGATGTTAAGAGTGCACATGATTTTCTAGTTTGTAAGAGTGAAAATTGTAATTGCGAGTTAGATAGAAAGTGGAAAGATTAGTTTGAAAGAGGATTTATTATCAAATTTCTCTTTGGTTTGAATGATTCTCATGAGGCTATCAGATAACAGATTATTATGATTGATCCATTTGTAGATTTAGAGAAGACGTCGAATCTAGTTATTCAACATGAGTACCATAAGATGAATAAACAAACTCTTCAATCTGGTGTGGTGATTTTTCAGACGAGTTCTCATGATCAAGTCCGACAACAACAAATGATTGGAGCGACTACACAACAAAACATGTTTTAAGCAGCTAGTGGTGGTTATAAGTTTAAGCAAATTAGGTCAATGTGCACATACTGTGGATTACAAGGACATATAGTAAATAAATGCTACAAGCTTCATGGTTATCCACCATGTTAGAAAACTTCTAATCCAACACAACAAAATTATGCTCCAAGACCATATCAGACTCAACCAATTACACTACTCAGCACCATCAATATGATAATCTTCAAAAAGCACCGGTTCAGAAGAGTTTTCGTGATAATGTGGTTGGAAATGTGGTCATTTCTGCTGTTCAAGACCATTTCCATCAGGTGTCCTATGTTTTGGCTCAACTTTCTACTGATCAACTTCAACACTTGGCACATCACTTAACACAAAGACACAGAACTCTATGGCTACTATCATTGATGTGCTTGATATGTTGTATACTTCCAGTTCTATAGGTAATTTTGCTTACATTACTTTAAAGGAATCATGTCTTAATTTTGTTGCCTGGATAATTGATTTCTGGTGCTAGAGCTCATGTGTGTTAACGTAGATCTGTTTGATGATATTAATAATATCTCAGAAACTACCGTGACATTGCCTGATAATTCTAAGATTATTATTAATCAATTTAGAACTATCAAGTTATCGGATAAGCTTCTAATTCACAATGTCCTTTTCATTCCATGTTTTCACCTTAATCTCATCAGTGTGATCTCTCTTCTTGACATTGCTTGATAATTCTAAGATTATGCATATAATGTTAACTTCTTTCCTTCTTTTTCATAATTCAGAGGCTTACTCGCAGCTCGATGATTGGGAAGGATAATCTTCACAACAAACTCTACTTTTTTGATATGGAGTCCCAATCATCACCACTCAAGCCTTTTTCTTCATTCCATTGTCAAATCAATCTTTCTGATTCTAGCTTTCTTTGGCATTCAAGGCTGGATCATCCTTCTTTGTCAAAGATACAAGTTTTATCTTAAGTTCTTTATTCCAAGATCTCAGATTAAATACTATTCACATTGCAATACTTGCCATCTTGCCAAACAGAAACGTTTATATTGAAACAAGATATGGTGCACATTACTTCAGTGGGCTTACGGGGATATGGTGGCTTCAAAGTTGGGTCTGTGGCCCAAAGGGGAAGTGTTTTATTCACTTCAGGAAGTTGACTTATTCGCAACAAGTTACTACGTTTTTCACCAGAAGTACATTCTTTCTACAGAATGTACGGGTCTGCAGTTTTCTCCAGAGCAGAAGAAGAAGCCGTTCTTCTTCTACAGATTACAAGGAGAATATGAGAGCACACCCGACACATTTAAGACACATGTTCGTTTGTCTCTCTAGTGTAGAATATATTAGAGGAGAACTTGTTGAAATGTGATAGGTAGAGAGAGGTGAAAAACATCTAAGAACAAGTGTGAGAAGTGTAACTGAATAAGGCTCTTTCAGGGCAAGATTTTAGTGGATTTCCGAGGTTTTGATACTCGGCGAGACGTAGGATTCCTAGTTTAAGGAATCTGAACTCGTTAAATTCTCTTGTGTCCATCAAACATTCTCAAAACACAAAGTAACTCAAACTTAAGAAAAACAGAGTGAAAAAACAAAGAAGTACCAAGACGTTTTCTCAATATCTCAAAGACGTTTTCTTAACAGTTTAGTTTTTACATCTCTCAATAATGTTTCTCCTCATCCTTTTGATCTTATCCATTTGGATTTATGGGGTTCTTTTTCATTTGTCTCTAATGAAGGATATAGATATTTTTTAACCCTTGTAGATGATTGTACTAAGTCACACAGGTTTATCTTTTGAAAGCTAAAAGCGATGTTTTCCAATTCTTCCATTCCTTTCTTAATCTTGTTGAAACACAATATGCAAATAGCTATTAGTTCTGATAATGCTGCTCTTCTTGACTGAAAAAGAATTTTCATTTATTCTCATATGTTGATACTACGCAACAAAATTCAGTGAAGGGAAAGCATCAACATATTCTTAATGTAGTAAGAGGTCTTCTTTTTCAGCCAAAAGTCCCTTTTCAATATTGGACATATTGCATTCGTACCTCTGTCTTTCTCATCAACACAACACCATCACTCTTGCTTCATAACAAAAATCCTTTTGAAATGCTTCTGAAGAAACCACCAGATTACTTTTGCCTCAAAAACTTTGGGTTCCTCTAGCTGGTTCCACTTTGCCACCTAATGTTGTTTCAAAGTTATATAAGTCTCTCAATGGTATTAAACAATCGTCTCCACAATCGAATAAGAAGTTTTTGAAGTATTATTGAAGGATGGATTTGTACAATCGTAGACAGAGCATAATTTGTTTGTCAAGCAAGATACAACCGTTTTCTAGCTCTATTAATGTACATTGATGATATTCTAATTGCTAGTGATGATGATCAGGCAGTTGCTATTTGAAAGCTACTCTTGCAAATGTTTTCTTGGTTGCAAGCCAATTGCTACACCAATGGATAATACCATTCAGCTGAATGCAAATAGTGGTGAGCCTTTTCAAGATGTTACAGCTTATCGAGCACTATTTGAAAAGTTGTTATATCTAACCATAACAAGACCTCATATCACTTTTGCAGTTCATAAAAGTGTATGTCAAAACCAAATACTCAACATATTCAAGCTGCTCATCGTGTTGCCACATACTTAAGACGTGATCTAGGCCGTGGTTTGTTTTACTCAGCCAATGTTGAGGTTCGTTACAAACATTCTTAGATGCTTATTTGAATGTGTGTCTAGATTTAAGGAGATCAATGACTGGTTTTTGTGTCTTTCTTGGTGATTCACTAATTTCGTGAAAATCTCGCGAGCTATCTACTGTTTCAAAGAAGTTGTGCATATGCGGAATACAAAGCATTGACTGATACCACTTGTGAGATGATTTGGTTGAGTGGGCTTTTGAAAGAGCTTCATATTCAAGTCACATGTCCATTTAATCTATTTTGTGACAGTATTGCTGTAATCCACATTGTCTCCAACTCAGTTTTCTGTGAAAGAACATATAGAAACCGATTGTCATCTAGTTCGTGACAAATTGAGAGCTGGTTTTCTGAATCTTTTACATGTCACTTCGGGAAATCAGTTGACTGATTTGTTCACCAAAGCTTTATCTCCCAAAACCATTAAACTACAAATATCAAGATATGCATTTTCAAGTCTCTTTCTTCGAATTTGAATACTTCGACTTAAAGTAGGGGTATTAACTCTAAATAAGAAATGGTTAAGTGTTTAAGTGTTTGGTATTAAGTTTGTTCTACGGTTAATCTTATCAAAGTGTATATAAACAAACACTTGTAAACAAAATCTAGTTAATGTGAAATAACACATACTTTTCTATTTTCTCTCTTTAGCTTTCATAATTTTAACAAAGAGTATATTATCTATTAAAATAGAAGCATATACTATTATAGGAAAAAAAAAATACAAGTTTTAAAGATGTAAATTAATCATCTAGAACTAGACCTAACTAGAAGATGAGCAAGTATGAGTTTGTAGCCGAAGATGAAGCTAAGAAGTTTGGATTGACATGAAAAATAGGTAGGCTAGATGCTGAAAGGAACATTTAAGGATCTAATTAGTAGAGCTTTGTACAAAAAGTGAGTTTTCATATGAGAACGCAGAATGGTCGAACTAATTTCATTTAGTTATTGGATTTTATGAATCATATTGAGGGGGGGGGGGCCCAGGTAGGTAGGGGGGAGAGGGGAGGGTTTGTTTTCTTGTAGTTAGATAATGTTAATGAGGATTATATATGGTAAAAGTGGTACACGTCGACAATCTGAACCGATTTTAAGGCGATCACATCGTCCATAGAATTAAGGATCACACAAAATGTTACATCTAAAAATGGGAAGAACAAGTATCAACAGGAAATAAAAGAGAACAATGTTCAAAAGAGTTTGAGAGTTGAAACATGCTCACTAGATGCCGGCTGTTTCATAAGTTCAAAAAAAAAAATACTAAGTTCCATAAAATCTTCAAATGCAAGAGTTTAACATAAACAATAGAAACAATGGTATAGAACTATACATGGCAAACAAAATAATATGAAGAGGTCAGCATGGCCGTATAAGAAACTTTTTGAAGAAACCTTATAAATGTAGCATAGAATCTAGAATTAAGTGTTCTTTATCGGTGAAAAAATTGGTACTACGTATAACGATGAGATACAAATTCAACCTGAGACATTGGCGGACCACACACTTTAATAGCAATATTGTTAGCTAGCTAATCTAGTTCTCATGGTAATGTGAATTTCCTTAATCAAAGTTGGGACCGGAATGGAAATAGCAGTATGATGTCTTACGTTTCTTTCTAGCCAAAGGGAGTAGGTAACAAACATCCTGGAAGATGAGTTTGAAAATCGAATTGAGTTTTTATTAGGTGATGAAAATGACACATGTTGTAATATAAAGAAATATAGAAGACAGTCTTGGTTTTACATATTTTATGGTTGTATATATTTACAAAACAGATTTGCATACAATATAATCAAGAAATAAGAATCTCCTTCTCACATAAATTTTATTCTCCACCATGAATGTTTCTTGAGCTTTTGAGTTCTGGTATCAAAGCAAGAAAATTGATTTCTTCCGCGCTATTGATCTCTATATTTTATTTTTTCTTTGTTCGATTTGAACTCAATGAGTATTTCATGTTTCTGAAATTTTAAATCACCTTGTTGTGGTTTTGTTTCTTGCGATTAATGTGATGATTCTATAGATTTCTTGCTTCGTTATACTTCTATTTTCTTTCATTCTTGTCCTTTGATCTCAATTGTCGTTGATTCTTGATTTCTTCATCTTTATCAGCCCGATTTTTCTTTACGAGTATAATCCGCTTTGTTTCTTTCTTTCATTAACCTCTAATTGTTGCCAATTCTTTCTTGATTTTATCTTCAGCACAATTTTTCTTTTCGATTGGATATAATGGTATCTGATTCGAGTTCTCCCACAGAATATGTTCGACAAGCTTCCGATCTTTATGATAACCCTATTTTCTTCACAGTTTTGATCATGCAGGACTGGTTTTGTTCTCGGATCGTCTTAACTTGAGCGGATTTTCATTTGTGGAGACGTTCTGTTCGAATGGCTCTCAATGTTCACAATAAACTGGGCTTCATTTGATGGTACGATTTTGAAACCTTCTGAGAATCATAGTGATTATGGATCATGGTTTAGGTGCAACGACATGGTTTCTACATGGCTCATGAATTCTGTCTTTAATAAGATAGGGCAAAGCTTGTTGTTTATATCTACGGCTTAGGGAATTTGGAATCATCTGATCTCGCGATTTAAACAAGATGATGCTCCTTGTATATACGAGATTGAGCAACGTCTAAGCACGATTCAACAATGAGCTATGGATGTTAGTACCTATTTCACTGAATTAGTTACTCTATGGGATGAGTACAAGAACTATGTTGATCTTCCGGTATGCATTTGTGGCAAGTGTGAGTGTCAATCTGCTGGTTTATGGGGGAAATTACGAAAGAGGAGTCGAGTTACAAAGTTCTTGATGGGTCTTAATGAAGCTTATGAGCACACTAGAAGACATATTCTAATGTTGTAACCTATTCCTACGATAGGAGATGCTTTCAACATAGTTTGTCAAGATGAAGACAAAAAGTGCTTCGTCCTGTTTCTAAACCGGAGAATGTTGTTTTTTCATACTACTGCTCCTACTTCTACTGAAATCAACTACAATGGTCCTACTGAAAACACTGCATTTGCTACTAGATACAATAATTTCATACCTAAACAAAGGCTAATTTGTACTCATTGTGATCAAACTGGTATACTGTTAACAAGTGTTTCAAACTCCATGGATATCCTCTGGGTTATTAGAATTCAACACAAAATTTCTCATACAATCATCCTCAACCTCGAGGGCAGTTTAATAAAGCTGGACGACCATCTTATAATTTTTCTCAGGGGAAGAAATATGGAACTGTTGCTAATGTCTTTTCTACTAACACATCTCTTCTTCCTTCTCCAGCAGTGAACTCGCATAATTTTGATGTGGCCAATCTAAATGATTCTCAAGTGAGTAAATTGCTGCAACAACTTCACTCACGCCTAAAGGTTCATGATATTACTGTTCCTCTTCCAGATACTTCTCCACATGGAGTCACGGCTACTCAATCTTCTTCCGGTAAGTCATCTTTCTCTTCCACACACACCATTCTTTCCTTTCAACATAGCTCTTTTTCTTCTCTTCATACTCAAATACTCCGTGGTACTTGGATAATTGACAATGGAACAACTAGTAATGTTTGTTCGGATTTGACAATGTTTAGTGAGACTTTTCTGGTGTCTAGAGTAACTGTCTCATTTCCTGATGAGACTAGGGTTTCTATTAGTCATACTGATACAATGCATATAGCTAAGTCCATTGTTTTGCATGATGTATTGTTTTCTCCAACCTTTCATTTTAATCTGATCAGTGTGAGTGCATTATTGGCTCAAAATCAATGTTCTGCTCATTTCTTTTCCCACTTATTGTGTTCTTCAGGAATCTATTCATGACGATTGGTAGAGGAATTCTCAAACATAATCTCTATGTTTTAGAGGAATTCTCAAACATAATCCCTCCATCGCTAAAATCCAATACCTTTTAGATCACCTTTCAATTACCAAATCTCATTCTCAATTGGTTGAACATTAACACAATTTGCCCTCTTGCTAAACAGAAACATTTACCATTTGTATCTCACAATCATCTATTTCCAAAACCTTTTTATCTCATTCATCTTGATGTTTGGGGTCTATTTTCTGTTGAGACAATTGAAGGATACACATATTCTCTTACCTTAGTTGATGATTGCTCTAGGGCAACTTAGGTCAAACAAAACATAAAGTTACTTCTATATTTCAAGTTTTCTTAGCTCATGTGTGCACTCAATATAACTCAAATGTTAAAGCAATTAAAATTGATAATGCTCCACAATTAGCTTTTTGAATCCTATTGAGAAATCTGGCATGGTTCATTTCTATTATTGTGCTTATACTCCTCAACAGAATTTCATTGTTGAGAGGAAGCATCAACATCTCCTTAATGTGGCTAGAGCTTTATTGTTTCAATCCAAATTACCATTGGTCTATTGGGGGGGGGTGGGAGGGGGGGGATTGCATTTTTGACAGTCGTTTGCTTGATTAATAGAACTCGCTCATTACTTCTGAATAAGAAATCTTCTTATGAGATATTGATGCATAAAACGCTTGATTACTCTTTTCTTAAGAGTTTTGGTTGTTTGTGTTATGTGTCTACTGTTTTGAAGGATAGAAATACGTTTACTTCATGAGCAAAACCTTGTGTCTTTTAGGTTATCCTTTGGGATATAAAGGATATAATGTTCTTAATCACGATACAAATGTTATTTCTATTTATAGGAATGTTGTTTTTCATGAGAATATCTATCCTTTTAAGACAAAACATGATACATTTGTTTCTACTGATTTTTTTTTCAAAATACCATTTTACCTTTACATGTACCATTCATTCCATTTCATTTTGATTCTTTACCTGCATCTAATACACCATATTTGCATCTTCATCCACGTCTCATTCTAGTGCCTCACCTTTAACTCCATTGACTGAAACTCAAGACACTAGACCTGAATCACTAGCTGTTGTTAGGCCAAAACGTACAACTAAAGCTCTTCGTTACTTATCCAATTACCAATATGTTTTTACTAATTCTCCTCTCCCATAAAAAAATAATCCAACATATTCCATCCTTTATCATCGGTTCTTACTTACTCAAAATTAAGCCCTTCTCTTTAATCTTTTATTCTTGCTTTATCCCATGAGACTGAACATAATAATTTTAAGCAAGCTATGATATGTTCATAGTGGGCCAAAGCATGGATCTCGAACTCCAGGCTCTTGAATCTAATGGTACGTGGAGTGTTGTGCAATTACCTCCTGATAAAAATGTGGTTAATTGTAAATGAGTGTTTACCATTAAGTAATAAATCCATTGAAAGATACAAAGCTCGATTAGTGGCTAAGGCTTTACATAATAAGAGGGTGCTCGCTTTATTGATACATTTTCTCCGGTTGCTAACTTGCTACTCTAAAATTGTTACTTAGTCTTTCAGCTATCGAAGGTTGGAGCTTAACCCAAATTGATGTTTCTAATGCTTTCTTACATGGTCATCTAGAGGAGGAAATTTATGTGAGCTTGCCTCAGGATTATACACCGGCTTTCTTCAGTCAAACTGCCTATTAATCTGGTTTGTAAACTTCATCGATCCTTATATGGCTTTAAGCAAGTTTCTCGCCAATGGTATAAAAGGTTTTTTAAAGTGCTTCTATCTCATCATTTTAAACAACCCTCGGCTGAAAACACCTTAGTTGTAAAGATAGATGCCAAATCTTTCATTGTTGTCCTTGTATGGGGTTTCGGCCAATTCATACATGAACTTCGACCCGTGGTTACGATTCGATAACGAACTTTGTTGCTGTGCACTTTCATACATTAACTTAGTGTTTGACTCCATAACATGCATTGACTGGATTAATTAGTATTAAACATACATTAGCGATAAACGACGTTTAACTCACCGTTAATCCTAGCTGACTAGGATGACACGTCAGCCACGACAACATCTTAATAAACACGCAAAACGTCGACGTTTTGATAAGTGGGAGTTACGCTTAATTATTTTCCTCTTCCGCTTCTTCCCCGAGCTCCTTCTTCCTCTTTGCAAAATTAGGGTTTGCAGAGGCTTCTTCTTCTCTTCTTCTCCAAACCCTTTATTTATCCGGTTTTGAGTCAAGCCATGTCTTCACAGCTTCCTCTGTCGACTTCGATCCGACCTTTTTGTCCGGAGAGAGCAAAACAGGGCCAATCAGCCAAACCGGAACACCAGTTATTCTACGGAAGTAGGATAATCCCATCTGATCGATTTCCTCAACTGTTGAACAAGAGTCCATCGAAATCAGACCATCCGGGTAAATTCTTCTTCATAAAAACCGACCAATCATCGCTTCCATCAGCTTCTAACATGAAAGAATTCAACTGAGTTTTCTCAATCTCCCCTGCTTCTGGGAAATCATGTAAGAGAAACTGATCTTGTTTCGTTTCTTTATGTGGCAAGTTCAACCATACGGATCTGTAACAACCTAACCCAAAAGCACCACAAGAGCTAAATATCGCTGACGAAACACCCATCTCTTTGCAAATCTTACCGATCCAACCCAAGAAGAAATCACCAATGACCATAACCGTACTCTCCTCAGCATCTCCTTCCTTCAAAATCTTCGTAATCAGGTCTCGAAATGGCTCGCGGAGCGACCTAGAAGCTTCTAAAAGGCTGATGACGAGAGAATAAGGGAGAGAATCGAAATTCTCGGCGTCGTGAGGGAGACCGTGATCGGAGCTGTTGAAAGGTAACTCGATGAGTCTTATGGAGGATTCAGGTGGAAGATTGGAGCGTAATTTGGGGATGTTCAAAGGAGTGTTGACCAGAGATATGATGGTTTTGAGATGAAGATTGTATTTGTTTTTAATCATCTTCTCTAAACGAAGGGCGAAAACTACAAAAGGGATCATATGGCCTTGTCCCATGAAAGGAAACATCACTATTTTCAGATTTCTGGGTTTAGCTTCCGCCATCGACGAGGAAAATTGAGATCTGTGGTTGGGTATTGACAACGTTTAAATCCATTTGCATTCACCTAAAGTTTTTGATTATCGCAATCATGTTATGTATAATTACTATTTACAACTTTGAGTTTTATTATAACACATATTTTTATTTAAATTATGAATTCGAACTAAATAATTAGATCAGAAAGGCAAAAAGTTATAGATTATTGGATTTGGCTTGTTTTATATATAATTATAGTTTTTGTTTTTTGTTTTTGTCGTTTGGTAGATTTTTATCTGACTAGAATTTGACAGTAATTTTTATCTGACTAGGTTAATAGTTAAATAATTAATTAAATTTATTTAAACATCTATTATCTGACTAAACAAATTTTTAACGGTTTGACTAACACCGTCAAGTCAATGCATGTTACGGGATAAAACACTAAGTTCATGTATGAAACTGCACAGCAACAAAGTTCGTTATCGAATCGTAACCACGGGTCAAAGTTCATGTATGAATTGGCCGAAACCCCGTCCTTGTATATGTCGATGAAATTATAATTGCAAGCAACAATGATCAAGTTGTTGGTGATCTTAAGCAGATTTTGTGAGGAGAATTCAATATCAAAGATTTGAGTCCTGCTCGATTTTTCTTGGATTAAAAATTGCTCGCAATTCTAAAGGAATATCGGTTTGCCAACGCAAATACACACTTGATTTGCTGACTGTTAATGGCTTATTGGATTGTAAACCGAGTGTTGTTCCTATGGATGCAAAAACTGCCTTGAGTAAGGACACAAGACTTCCTTTGGTAGATGCTACACCATATAGAGAGTTGATTGGTCGTCTTCTCTATTTGACTATTACTAGGCCGGATATCACCTCTTTTGGCTTCTCCTACTAATGTTCATATGCGGGCTGCTCATCAGATATTGAACTACCTTAAGTCTAATCCTGGTCAATAGTTATTCTATAGTGCTACTTCTTATTTGTGTCTCAATACTTTTGCTGATGCAGACTGGACAACCTGTCCAGATTCTAAGCGATCAATTACTAGTTTCTTTGTATATCTTGGTAGCTCATTGATTTCTTGGAAATCAAAGAAGCAAATGGTGGTTAGTCGCAGCAGTGCTGAAGCCGAATATATGAGCATGGCTTTAGCAACTTGTAAACTTTCTTGGTTGCAAAAATTACTTAATGATCTCCATATTCAGGTTGTTTCTTGTGCTAAACTCTTTTGTGACATCAAATCTGCAATTCACATTGCGACAAACCCAAATTTTCATGAACGTACAAAGCACGTTGACATTGACTGTCACACGCTGCGGGATCAGCTTAAAAATAGTTTTCTGAAAACAATTCATGTAGCATCACAGAATCAGCAGGCTAATATCTTAACCAAGTGGTTCTTTTCATTTTCTATTTTCCACAATGTCCATCTCAAGCCTTTTTCTTCCTGGTGACAGTTCAGATGCAAGGCTCACCAGTTCAGATGCAAGGCTTGAGGGGAGAGGGTGTATTAGGTGATAACAATAGCACATGTTGTAAATAAAAAAAGAAGTATAGAGGATAGTCTTGGGTTTACATATTTTATGGTTGTATATATTTACAGAACATATTTGTATACAATATAATCAAGAAATAAGAATCCCTTTCTTCTCACATAAATCGTATTCTCCACCATGAATGGTTGTTGAGATATTGAGTTCAATAGTTTCTAATTCTGATTGGTGATTATGTTCTAAAATGAGATAGGGGGTGATAGATGCAGATGATGAAAAGATGAACACCATACCTCGACCTATATTGAGGCAATTTACAACTCTCTTTTTTCACCCATTGTTTGGAACATTCTTTAGATCTTAGATAATATCTTAGAACATGTAAACTAATGTCTTAAGATGTTGTAAATACTAAATAGCATAAAGAAACGTGGACGAATTCAGCTCATCAATCGCCACTGCTTGATTGAATCAATCATCATTCTCTGTCTGTAAAATGTACATAAATTGAAGGGATTCTTCATATGTATAGATCAAGCTAACCAAAATATTTTGAGCAATAAATATTCTACTTTGTCGTGTAATCAGATGCTAAATTAGGATGAAGTAGCTATTAAGAGAAAAAAAATCATTGAGGCAATACCCTTTTCTCTAAGTTTTTTTTTTGTTCAGCTATTAGTGAATGTTTACAAAGTTTAAAGATCCTTTTATAAAAACTCTAAAGACCGAAGTATTATGATTTTTCGGTTTAATCTCTTACTATGAGCTTTTTACAGTACATTCCGATATTCAAGTAAATTTTGAGTTATGAGCAACACATTCTCTACATTTTTTTCGATCTCTCTAAATACTTACTAAGGTTAGATTTCGGAGTGAAAAAACTATCTACTTCTCAGTTTTTGTTTACGTATAAAATATTATCCCCAATACCAACGATATACCAGCTGCTTTGAAACTTTTAATATGCAAAAGAGGCTCCTTTCTTGAAACTTCTTATGCAAAAATCATTCAACTCTACTAAATCTTTGACAACAATCCATTGTTGATTCGGTCTAATTTTGTCAGAGCAATTTCCGAATTTAAAATTTCAGAAAAAACAAATTTTCTTTCAACATTACCATTTATAATTTCCAAAATACCATCAAAAGTTTTGTTTTTCATAATTACTAAAAAAATAAAATTAAAATTTAAACCCTAAGCATTAATAACTAAAATCTAAAAACTACATTTCACACCCTATAAAATAAAAGAAAATTTTCTAAAATAGCTTTTTTGTTTCAAAGTAGCATCATTAGTTTAAATTTCCAATAATATTACAAATATAAATTTAAAAATACATTAAAACCTTTTCTTAAAAAAAAATTAAATCCTAAATTGAGAAAAACCAAATATAATGTTTAAATTTATGTATAATTTACTTAAAGTAAATAAATAGTTTTCACGTAATTGTTTGTGTTAATTTTGAAATTAAATTTTTATGATGATAGATTTGAGAATAAAACTTTAAAAGGTAGTATTTTAGAGTATTACTCTAAACACCCTAAATCATAGATCCATACCCAAATATTTAACTCTTTAAAATTATTACATAGTGTTTGTGATATTCTTGAAAAAAAAATGTTTTAAAGATATTTTTGAAAAAATAAAACTACTGATATTATTTTTGGAATAAAAACTTGTTTGTTGTATTTTGTGGTATTTCTCATTTTGTCAATTAGGCTTCACATTAGATTAGTATTATATATGATTAATTTTACGCCTATAAATGTTTTCCCCCTTTTTAAAATTAAAGCCGAAACTCTTTTATATTATATGTCATACCAATAATATCTAAAGCAAAGCTAGTCTACTTTCTTTGTACCCTATTTTTATATTAGTGTTAGATGTGATCCAAAAGAAACAATATTCGTGTCGAACTTATACATTCATGTTCTACTTATGATTCTTTTAATCTGTAGACATTCACATACCCTTAACCTATCTAAATTGCCCATCATAAGCTACTCATTTTACTCTTGGGATTGGATTGAAAGATCCATATTGTTCACTCCTTAGTAAATTGGGCTTTATTTATGTTCAAATCATACATTTAAAATAGTTATGAAAATTAGTAGATCTCACTTTCAAAGGAAATATCAGAAATATATACCTTATAAAAAGGATAGATTTATCAAATGAAGATATGTGAACTACAAATAGATTTTCATATTTTAAACAAATCTTAATCATCTTATATCATTTTTTCCCTAAATTATTATATTTTCCTATCATTCTTAATTTCATGAGATTTTACACCTCATTTTTGAAAACCGAAATTTCGCGAAATTTGTCTATTTAAGATAGGGATTTGCCTACGAAAATCTTGGACCATAGTTGTGTAGGTGTTAGGTCTATCATCATCTTCATGTATGGTTCTCTTATGCATCAATTATTTAGGTTTTGTTGAGTTGATTCAACGACTCTCATTTCTCGGCCCATCCCAATAGAGAGAAAAAAAAGATGCATGCAATTATTTGAATAAACGTTTGTGTCTCTTCTCTGCCCATCCAAATTAAAAAACATGCATGCAATTATTCCAATAAAGTTTTCTTCACAACACATGCATGTGTCTGGTTTCTATGTCTACATAATGCTACAATCACATATCTATGCCCTAAATTGTTTTCTTTTATGTGACAATTGTCATCAAAAGCGATAGTTGTATTGATTATATTTGGGACCAAATACCTACGCATTGAGCTTTTTGACTAGTCTTACGAGATATTCCTTGCTTGCATAATTGTTGTTGCACGTTTGAGAATGAAATATAATGAAAGATGGAAAGAACGACTGATTCAGTCAACAATCTCAGAATGATCGATAAACCATGTTAAGATTTTTGCAATACGAATTGACGTACGAAATAGACCCATACGTGTCCTCTTTCAGAAATCTCAAGTGCAATAGGACCACCATTTTTGTACGCACCAATAGCTTTGACGAGTCAACGTGCAAGCAAGAAAGCTATTTGCGATGTGCATCTTCAATTCTTTGTGTGCAATCTCATCTAAACTAAGAATGTAATTATAAAATGAGTAGGACATAAAAAGCCATTTTGATTGATTATCCCATAGTTAAACTAATAAATATTAAATTTATTTTAGATATGATGTTACTACTTTTTCTCTCCAAAATTCTGCTAATTAATTTTCTTACAAGAGAAATTCATCGAAAAATCAATAAAATTAACAACCGATTTTGTACCAAAATAAAGTCTTGAAAAAAATCATTTTTACTAATAGAACAAAGATGAAAGATTTAGTATTGTTAAGGTCCATCAAAAAATAATGGATAAAATAAATAAATTATAGAATTTTTAGGATAATTATTTAAAATAGCACTTTTAAAATTTTATTCCAAATATATCATTAATTATTTAAATTTCTAAAAATAGCAAAAATTTAATAATAAAATAAGGGCAATTGACTAAAATAGCACCATTTCAAGTTTTTGTTCCAAATATAACACTAATCATTTAAATTTCCAAAAATAGCACAAATTTAATACTAAAATAATTGAAAACTTATTCTTAATGAAAAAAATTTAAACACTAAATTGAAAAAAGTGAACCCAAACATTATGTTTTAATTTTATATATATTTTATTTAAGGTAAATAATTATTTTTACATAATAATTTATGCTATTTTGGGAATTTTAGTTTTATTGTGCTAAATTTGGAAGATAAACTTAAAATGATGCTATTTTAGGGTATTACTCATAAAATAATTAAAATTATTTTTTAATAAAAAAATTTAAACCCTAAATTAGATAAATTGAACCTAAACATTATATTTTAATTTTATATATAATTTATTGAGTAATACCCTAAAATAGCACTATTTTAAGTTTATCTTCCAAATTTAACACTCTAAAAGTAAAATTCTAAAAATAGCACAAATTATTATGTGAAAATAATTATTTATCTTAAATAAACTATATATACAATTAAAACATAATGTTTGGGTTCACTTTTTCCAATTTAGGGTTTAAATTTTTCTTATTAGGAAGAAGTTTTTAATTATTTTACTATTAAATTTATGCTATTTTTAGAAATTTAAATAATTAATGCTATATTTAGAAGTAAAACTTGAAATAGTGCTATTTTAGTCAATTGCCCTAATTTATTTAAGATAAATAATTATTTTTACATAAAAGTTTATGTTATTTTAAAAAATTTATTGTTAATATACTAGATTTAGAAAATAAAATAAAAAAGATGCTATTTTAATACATTTATTATTTTTTTAACTGAATAAATAAGTTAGTTTGGAGATTCTTTTTAGAGTAATACCCTAAAATAGCACCTTTTAAAGTTTTTCTTCCAAATCTAGCATCATAAAATTAAATTCCCAAAAATAGCACAAATACTTATATGAAAATACTTATTTATTCTAAATAAATTATACATAAACTTAAAGTATTGTATTTGGATTCATTATTTCTAATTTAGAGTTTAAGTTTTTTCTATTAAAATACAGTTTTAATATATTTTAATATTAAATTTGTGCTATTATTAAAATTTTAAACTAATGATGCTATTTTTGGAACAAAAACTTAGAAAAGTGCTATCTTAGATATTTGCCCATCTTTTTATAGATTTCGCCATAAAATTCATACCCCATTACATTTTGTAGTCCTAAATCTATAAATGCAGCTCATTTCCTTATGTGTATTTTTTGTATGGTATTAATTAGTGCTGAACTACTTGATTCCAAAAACTCAAAACCTAATAAATTCAAAGCATATTAATATAAGATTTGACAGTTTCTAAGATAGCTGTGGTCTTCGACGACTTTAGCATTCCAATGAGACCGTATACTTATGTTGTGTAGTTGATTAGTCAACAATTTTTTAGACCTTTCTGAAAGCCAAAACTTATGTTTTTTATTTATTTTTTTAATTTATATATATACGTGATGCATTCATTTTCAATAGTGACTTTTTTTATTGAAGATATGTAAAAAGTACCTCCAATTATATAAACGATATAGTTTAGCCCAGCCAGTTAGAGAGGTATTCTTTCAGTGCTACCAAATCCAAATTCGAAACTACAATATTTTGTTAAAAAGATCTATACTTTAGTTTTCTTAGAACTTAATAAATGATGTAAAAATTCAAAATAAATATTTCAAGAATGTTCTCTTACAAAATTATGCATCAAATATCAAGAATTTCTGGTTTAAAAAATTATATTTAAACTAAATCCTTAGTTGGTCAAATGTTAAAATGATGTGTGAAACCACTTGGGTTGGCAGAGCTGGCACGTACCATGGGAAAGTTTCCTTGAGAATGTTTACATAAGTTTATTTAGAACATATAATCTGTTTGTAGGATAATTATCCGAAACGTATCATATAGTTAAATCTAAAAGTTAAAACAAAACTGGAGAGCAATAAGTGAATTAGTAGTTTCATCATTTTTATGTCAATTCCATGAGTGTGGAATTTGATTCCATGGACCAATACGTTGTAATCAACTAACAAAAAAAATGTAAAAACAAAATTGAACCGAGAACTACATTAATATCAAAATATTAAAAATATAATTATATATTCAAAGTATTAATAATTTAGATTTTATATAGTTCAATTACCAAAATTAACAATTATAGACCCAAAAATATCAGTTATTTATAGATTAAAATATTTTTAAAAAAACCAAAATATTAGAAATATCTGAAAATTCTTTTGATTTGAAACCTATTTTTCTTTATTCACAAAAAAGACAACAAAAAAAAAATAAAAACCATGTCATCTTTAATTTAAGGTTACCTACTAATCCTTCGGAAAAATAATCATCAACCGATAATCCGAACTAAACTGAAACGAATAAGTTTACTCGATAATCATCAAACGAATAATTCAATTTTCGGCAATTGAAAGAACAAACGATATCCATAACATATTATTTGAGAAACATTTTAAGAAAATAACATCAATTTAACGTATTATTAACAGAAATATCATGATAACATGTCATTATCACATTATGTTTTAATAAAATATAAATAGATTTAAGTTATTAGAATAATTATAATATATGAAATTTTTATTAATTAATTATAATGGATCTATGTTTAGTCTTGCTCTCATGATGTGTATCCAAGAATGAGTGTTTTTTTGTTCATATAGAACAAAAAGTTAGTTGATAAATTTAGAAGATTGACTAAATCATTTTCGATAAAATACAAGAAAATGGAACATATTTTCCTACCCACTAATTAGCAAACATAACACAATTGAGTCTTTGACCAAACCATCAAAACTCAAAAGAATGATCAAAACAAAACAAAATAAAAATCAAAGACGTTACCAAAACATATCTAATTGGCAAATGTATCGTTTAAGGTTTTGGTCCATAATATGAAACCGATATCAAAGTTTCTTACGTGTTTCTTTGTTCTTCCATCGAAAGTTTGTGGTTTGAGTTCAGACTGTCATAATACATTTATCATTTTAACATATCTCCAATTTGATCTAATTAAGTAAACAAAGAGAAGTAGTATAGTGTAAAATTAAAAGAATAAAAATACTACTAAATCATTCCTTTTTAATAGTGGGTTTATGTTCTTTGACAACTTCTAGAAAGCAACACATAAATCAACTTAAACTAGTCGACCAGAAAGAAAAGAAAGAAATATGTCAAATATGCATTGATATTCAATGATGACCAGTTTTTAATTTGCTTCGAAAACAGTCAATTTATTTTGAGAAGAACAATTAGATTCATTAGACACCTAAGCTGCCTGTTTACTTTTTTTTTTTAAAGTTTGTTGTTAAATTTTTTATCTATTAGTGCTAATGACATTTAGTATATATACTTCTTTTAAAACCAAGGAAGATAGTATCATTAATATAATCTATTATGTTACTCTCATAACCTCTACTTTTATTTATTAATAAGTATTTTCCTATATATGTTCATAGCATGCATGTTTATATATATATATATATTGTAAATTTATTTAATGATACTTTTTGGATACTTTCTAAAACTTATGACTTATGAGTATAGTTATGCATCAACCACTATTTCTCGTGGCTATTTTAAAAAATACGAAAAACTATAAAAAATCGAAAAATCATAACACTATAAAAAATATAAAAAAACTACGAAAAATTAATCATATAGGTATAACCACTGAAAAAACTATAATTGCATCGTTAATTATTTTTTGTGACTATACGTATAATTTTTAATGAACAAATAGTATCGAATACTCATACTTAGTATTAATTTTTTATTATTAGTTTAATAAATTATGTTTGTATTTTTATTATTATTTGTTTATTTGTCATAATTTTTTATGATCTAATTATTGTAATTCCATCGTAATTTTTTATTATTAAATAAAATAACAATACGATTAAACATATCTACAACTGTCAATAACCGAACTAACATATATCACCAATTATAATCATAATCTTAATCGTATACATAGTAGTCGGAAGGTGCAAAACAAAGCCATATCTTTTTTGTGCAGCGAATAAAATCAAAACTCGAAACTGTTACATCATGATATACATTCTGACGCGGTGTGTCAAAGGTGGCTTATGTTTCTTATCTTGATAAATGCTAAACTAATTATTGTAATCTATGTTTTTACCTCTTTATAATTGACTTTTATTGTTATTTGACTTATTTTGATAAAAAGGTATAAAGTAACAACAAACAACTCAAAGCGACTAAGAAAAAGTATTAATGAGTTATATTTCTTATAAATATTTAATCATATCCCATTTTGGGGTGCTTAAGGTCGGTTGAGAGAGAAAGATCATGCGTTTCGAGACTATGTTTTGTATTCTTTTAATTAATTTCAACGACTGACTATTAAAATATGTGAAATTTTATAAAAGAGAATTTATTTGGTAGTTTATCATACACGTCAAAAATCCAGAAACTACATACCGAAAAAGAATAACCATATATGTCAA
>JAEVFF010001943.1:0-24153 GCA_018901945.1 Pugionium dolabratum | reverse complement strand
TTTTTATAACTTATAATCAATGACTCAATCTTATAGAATTATATGCATTCCTCAAAATCTCAAAATTTAGGGTTTAGGGTATTATTTGCGACTGATTTGCCACTACTTTGCAACTGCATTGGCAATGTGGTCGCATTTCAGTCACAAAAATTAAACATAGTCGCAAATCAGTCGCTAATTAGCGACCGATTTGCGACTACATTCAAAATTTTTGATGCGCAGTCGCAAATCAGTCGCTAATTAGCGACTGATTTGCCACCACATATGGTTAATTCACATTTTCCCTAAGTATTTTCCACATTTAACTTGTATTTCTATTCTATAAGACTACTAACCATTAGAAGTGATAACATATATTGAAAACCATATTTTTAATGATTTCATATTTAGATAACATATAGAATGTATATAAGAAGTATAAGGTTAAGTAAATTTGTTAAGGATTTAGGTAAGTTATTTGAAAATTTGGGAAATGTTATTGTTTTCATAGTAATCGAATTTTTTATAACTTATAATCAATGACTCAATCTTATAGAATTATATGCATTCCTCAAAATCTCAAAATTTAGGGTTTAGGGTATTATTTGCGACTGATTTGCCACCACTTTGCAACTGCATTGGCAATGTGGTCGCATTTCAGTCACAAAAATTAAATGTAGTCGCAAAGTGGTGGCAAATTTGCGACTGATTTGCGACTACACTCTATACATTTTATGTGCAGTCGCAAATCAGTCGGAAATGCTTATGTAGTCGCATATCAGTCGCAAACATGCGACTGATTTGCGACTACATTTAGTTTGGTGGGACTGTGACAAAATCGAAAACTTTCAAACTCCCAAAAATAACTGTTAGTCGCAAATCAGTCGCAAATTTGCGACTGATTTGCGACTACATTTACAGATTCGATGAATGATTTGCAAATCAGTCGGAAATGCTTATGTAGTCGCATATCAGTCGCAAATTTGCGACTGATTTGCGACTACATTTAGTTTGGTGGGACTGTGACAAAATCGAAAACTTTCAAACTCCCAAAAATAACTGTTAGTCGCAAATCAGTCGCAAATTTGCGACTGATATGCGACTACATTTACAGATTCGATGAATGTAATTGTGGTCGCAAATCAGTCGCACATTTGCGACTGATTTGCGACTACCAATTAATTTGGTGGGAACCGAAAACGTTCAAACTCCCTCCGAATTAATTTCGTGGTCGCAAATCAGTCGCAAATTTGCGACTGATTTGCGACCACAGTAACAGTTTCGATAAATGTACCTGTGGTCGCAAATCAGTCGCAAATTTGCGACTGATTTGCGACCACGAATTAATTTGGAGGGAGTTTGAACGTTTTCGGTTCCCACCAAATTAATTGGTAGTCGCAAATCAGTCGCAAATTTGCGACTGATTTGCGACCACGGGTATTTTGCCACTGATTTGCGACCACATCCGTGGTCGCAAAAAAATCTATAAATACCCGATGGTTTTCCCTCATTTTTCACAAATCTCTCAAAACTACATTACAAAACTCTCTCAAAACACTTCCTAAACACTTTAACAAAACAAAATTTCTAGAAATGGCAAGTGGTGGTAGGTCGTTGAGAGGTCGTGGAAGACGATCTTTCGGATCGTCTTCCGGCCGAGGAACCTCTTCGGCCTCCTCGAACCCATCACCATCCGCTAATAGAGCGGCATCGCGGCTCCCTCCGCAATACAACTTTGTTCCTCATGCCGTTCCTGAAACCCAAACACCTCCACGGTTTCAGGAATCGGATGAACACGAGGACGAACAAATTCCCGATTGCGAAACGGGAACGGATGAACAAACTATCACTCTTGATAGTTTGTTACAAACTCCGGGTCGCGAACAGTATTTGACTGTGCTTTCTCCAGATGCGGCTCCGAATACAACTTGGTAAGTATGTTTATTACAAGCTAATTTTTTAATAAATATTTATTAAAATTTAAATTATATTAATATAATTTTAAATTTTTGTAATAAATATTAGGTTTGACCGCGATAACGGGTCTATTACTCGTCAAATCGCAAAAATTTTGAAAAATAAGTTTGACGGTCCGTACTACAGTTGGACCGCCGTACCTCCTGAGAGGCAGGAGAAATATTTTATAGAATTTGCGGTAAGTATTTTTTTATATTGTGTAAATTTTTAATAAAATATAAAAAATATATACTAATATTTTTTAACTTAATTTCAAGCAATCGTACACCTGGGATCCTTTGATCACCTCGGTGGTACGAAAAGAGTTCGAGGCCGTTTGCGTAAGGCGGATGAAAGGGATGGTGAGCACGGTTCATACAACCGGAAAACGTCCCAGATGGATTTCCCCAAGTTTGTACAGTATTATGACTGCACATTGGGCAACCGAAACATCTACCGAGAGGAGTACAAAATTCTCTCATAACCGCAACTCCGCTCGGGACGGTCTTGGCCCGCATAAACATTTATCGGGCCAAAAATCCTACATTCAGGTCCAGCAAGAAATGGTAAGTAAAATTTTTTTTTTTCATATTATTATGTTTTCTCATAATTAATTAATGTTTTAATATCTGTGAAGGAACATAATTTGGGACGACCAGTCTCAATAGGTGAGGTCTTTATAAAGACTCACACAAGACCGGATGGTTCGTATGTAGATTTGAAAGCAAAACAAATCTGTGAAACATACGAACGAAACATCCAAGAGAAGATGGCGATCGTGGAGGTCGATCCAACAGAAACATCCGATGGAACCTCCCGTCCAATTGAGCTGACTCAAGCACAAAAGAATGAGATCTTCTTACAGGTAAAAAAAAATTTCAAACTTTTTCCTTTTTACATATTTTCCTAATTACAAAATAATTACTTTTATTATATAATTTACGTTTTCGTAATTTTATAGTCATCTGTTCCTGATGAACGAGGCCATCTTTATGGACTCGGTAGCCTCAACCGCGTACAGTCTACGGGTAGAAGTAGTGGGGTACAAACCCATTCACCCGAGTACGTTATTCTTCAAGAACAAAATGCGTTGATTAAAGCACAAAACGCGGAGATGAAGGACAAATATGAGAAGATTGAAGAGCTGAACAGAGAAAACCAGAAGAAGATCTCGAGCTTGGAGATGCTCCTCGGATATATCCAACGGACGGATCCCGCATTCGCCTCTTTATTGCGGGATAACGATTGTACAGGGGAACCATCGACGGCTCCGCCAACCACCTCATTTTCGCCATCAGATTTCCAATTTCCGCCACCGGACAATTAGAATGTGTTTTTATGTATTTAAAAATTTTGTATAATAAATGTTAAATTTTAAATTTGTATATTTTTTAATTCAATATTTATTTTACATATTTTTTTCATTTATTATTATAAATTTTTTAATTTATTAATAAAAATTAATAAATATTCTAATAAATATTATAATAATATTTTTAACCAATTATATTAATAGTTAATCTAAATTATTTTATTAATATTTCTAATTTCAAATAATTATTTTTATTATTCAAATTAATTTTCTAAATTATTATTGAAATTTTAATTTTTAAATATTATTTTACATTTTTTTAAAATAATTTAAAAAATATTAATATTATATTTCAGTAATATACGAAATTATTTTAGTAGTAAAAATATATATATATATATTTAAAATTATTAATATTATATTTTTAATATTATTTTATTAATATTATATTTTTAAATTATTAATATATTATTTCAATAATAAAAATAAAAAATATATTAATATTTTTTTTAAAAATCTAATTACGGTGTAGTCGCAAATCAGCCACAAATTTTTGTGATTGATTTGCGACTACGGTTCACCTGTAGTCGCAAAACAGTCACACATTTTTGTGACTGATTTGCGACTACGTTTCACATGTAGTCGCAAAACAGTCACAAATATTTGTGACTGTTTTGCGACTGCGTTTCTCCTGTAGTCGCAAAACAGTCACAAATATTTGTGACTGTTTTGCAACTGCGTTTCTCCTGTAGTCGCAAAACAGTCACTGTTTTTTGTGACTGATTTGCGACTACGGTTCACCTGCAGTCGCAAAACAGTCACAAAAAACAGTGACTGATTTGCAACTGCGGTTCTACCGTAGTCGCAAATCAGTCACAAAAATTTGCAACTGTTTTGCGACTACAAATTTAGCAACCACAACAGTAGTCGCAAAACAGTAGCAAAATTTGTTACGGAAATTCAGTGGCAAATTAGTCGCAAAAAAGCGACCACGGTTGTGGTCGCAAATTAGTCGCAAAATACCCACTATGACCGTGGTCGCAAATCAGTCGCAAAATTGCGACTGATTTGCGACTAATTTTTTTTGCGACTATTAATTTGCGACCACATCAGGTAGTCGCAAAGTAGTCGCAAAATACAGTTTTGCGACTACTTTGCGACCACTTCCGTGGTCGCAAAACGGCTGTTTTCTTGTAGTGATATTGCTAGGTTGTTTCTTGATAGAGTTTGGGAAGAACCTGAATATTTTATACCTATGAAGATTGAAGAAGTGATTAAAGATAGATGGAAAATTAGTGTATCTAGGCCTCATGTCTAGCAGCTTGCAACAAGACATTGATGAAGTGGATTGAATCCAAGTATGATCTTCAGTTTGCCCGGCTGAGACTATGCAGCTGAATTCGTTTACTCAAACAAGGATTCTACAGTAGAAATAGAAACCTTAACAAACGACAAAGGTGAAGAGGAGTTTAACAGATTGTTTATATGTTTTGATGTGCTTAGAAGGTCTTGGAAAGACACATGTAGGCCTCTAATAGGATTCGATGGATGCTTCCTAAAACACAAAATAAAGGGACAATGCTTGTAGCATTAGGTAGAGATGCGAACAATGCTATTTACCCAGTAGCATGAAGTGTGGTTCAGGTGGAAAACAATGATAATTGGTTATGGTTTTTTAGAAAGGTAAAGGAAGACCTCGGACTAAATGATGGTGAAGGCTACATTATGATATCGGACAGACATAAAGTATGGTTTAAATTATGGTAAATGGTTGTTGTTATGGTTTAAATATTATGTTTTCTGACATTTTATATTATGTTTCAGGGATTGATTAAAGCTGTGGAGAAAGAATTACCAAAGATTGAACATTGTATGTGTGTTAGGCACATCTATGGCAATCTCAAGAAGAATCATGGGAGTACGAAGGATATGGAACCATTATATGGAATCTAGCAAGGAGTTACAACTAACCAGAATTTCTGGAACATTTGGAAAGGTTGTTCTACTACGACATTGGAGTCTACAATGACGTACAGAAGACAAACTCAAGGAGTTGGTGGAGCGTTTTACAAGATAGGTAATTTCTGCGAGAACGTTGAAAACAATTCAACAGAGTCCTTTAACAACACTATTACCAAAGCAAGAGAGATGCCTTTTATGCCGATGTTGGAGACAATTAGAAGGCTAGCAATGACACGTATTGCTAAAAAAGATGCTATAGCAAATGGTCATAAAGGTATTTTCTGTTGTGGTTTTTTTGTGACTTTTGTCTTTCTGTTTCAGGGATTTGTACACTGTATGTTGCTAAGTTTCTTGCTAAAGAACACAAGAATGCCTCGGAATGCAAGATTACTGCAAGTATCAATGGAATGTACGAAACAAGGCTGAGTGCATGTGCTTACCGTGTGAACTTAGAGAGGAGAATTAGTACCTGCATGAGGTTTTAAAAATGTGGAATACCGTGTGAGCATGACTACAAAGTGATTATGGTGAATAAGCTTGTACCTGAAAATTATGTCTGTCATTGGTTTCGAACCAATACATGGAGAAGAACATACGACGAAGGGATTGTACATATGAGAGGTTCCAAGTTTTGGCCTTCGACTAACCTACCGAATGCCCATATTCCTCCAGCACCACCACAACCTGGGAGGAAGAAGATCACAAAGGCGGATAAGGCAAGAAAGAAAGGTGTTAACGAGTCTCCTACGAAGAAGCAACCAAAACAAAAAAACGAACAATGCCTTGTGGTATATGTGGTGTTGCTGATCATAACTCTAGATTCCACAAGAAAAAACAAACACAGGTTTGTCAAGAAATATTTACATGGATTAAGTAGATTCAGAGCGACTAATTCTTGATTTTTTTGCATGATTCTCAAGGTCAGCCATCGCAACAATCTTTATCGCAACAAGTCTTTAGTCAAGTTGAATCTTCTCAAGCAATGTCATTGCTTTGATTACATTTTTTACATTGTTTTTTGATCCATATTTAAGTACATTTACCATGTGGCAAGGGTTTGTTTTGTAGTACATTTTCACATGGTGGGGTTAGTTTTTTTCGGGTGTAAACATATTTTAAACACTTTGTGCCCATTTGTGCCCACTGCTTTTTGTTTTGGATTGATTCGATGCAAATTATAATTTCAAAAGATTCCTTCATTCATTTCATAATACAATCGAACACAAAAACAAAAACTTATACACTTCAATCTTACACACTTATATAATAACAACCAAACACTTCAAACTTACAAACTTACGAAGCCTTAGCCGAACACAAAATTGGCTTCTCCGATACATCTAACCCCACCTAGTCTTAACCGAACAAAACCTTAACCTACAAGCTTGATGCAAGCAACCATAATCACACATCCAACCAGAACTCCAATCATCATCTTCTTCATCTTAGCATTGGTTTCTAGCACCATATCTTCAACCCTATCAAGCAATTTCATTCTCTACCTTTATCTTCTCAGACACAATTTTCTCGAATACTAAATTCTATGTTCTAATTTCTTTCAGCTCACGTTTACATCTACTGTTCTTGAATTGCAGCGTTTTAATCTTATTCAAGATTGGTTCATCAAACCACTTGAAGACATGACTATCATTCACAATGTACAATACTTAATTGTCATTAGTCATAAGCATGAACAAAAACTAAACCACACATTCAAATTACCTTCTTTGATGCAACATAACCACACCGGAAGTAGCGACGACACGAATTCAACTCGGATTTTGATGTCAAAGCCACCACATGTTCACCACACTAACATCTCTTAGGAACTCCCACAACTCTACCATTTCTAGTGCGAAAGCTCGTTGGACCACTCGAATCTCCAGATACAATACTAGATTCTTCACACGTAGACATCACGCCAAATCCCCAATTTGATTTTGTGGCTGCCCTTTTTTTAGGATTCTTCATTTGGGGAAACTTTGTAGGGTATTTTATTTGGGGGAAGATTCGTGGGTATACGGGTCGGGTTGGATTTGGCTTATGGTTCGGGTTTTTCATTAGTTTCTTTTGGTTAATTTTCGTGTGGTTAGGTTTACTCTCGTTTACGTTAAAAAACCGACCAATTCGACATCGGTGGGAAAATTGGTTTCGAACTTTCGATTCGGGTGGATATAAGTATTTAACTTTCATTTCATGGGGATATGACACTAGATTTTAATTTGGGATACATCTGATACTATATGATACTTCTCATGAGGAAATAGATCGTGAGCCCTATTAAAAATAATATTTTTAAAATTTTTTGCTCCAAATATAATAACACCATTAATTTAAATTTATAAAATTAACATAAATTTAATATTAAAATATTTTAAAACCATTATTAGAAAAAAATTAAACTTTAAACTAGAAAAAAGTCAAATATAATATTTTAGTTATATTTATAATTTATTTATAGTAAATATTTATTTTCACAAAATAATTATGGTTATTTTTAAAATTTTAAATTTATATTGTTAAATTTAGAATAAAAATTTAAAAAATATTATTTTACGGTATTATGTAAAACACTAAACTTATTTTTAAAAAGTAATTCTCAATTAAATCAAAACATTAACAACATACGAATATTGTTCCATGTGATATTCTCAACTTGATTTCGTTAAAAGCATACTCTGCCATTAATTTTTGAAAGAAGACTTACGTTCTTGTCAAAGCCTCTTCCATGTTCTTTGCGATTATCTCAAGTGCTTTCTCATACTTGTTCACCAAATCATCTAGAGTTAATCCTCCTCCAACGGGATCAACGGTAAAACTCCACTCAATCATGCAACCATCAACGTCTCCATCTTCACCACTTGGCGATATTTTCACTGTCGAAACGTATGACTCCAATCCAATGTTACTCTCTACTATCTCGTATCTCATCACACGCTCCACAGGATCGACGGCCACCAGCTTCTCCTTCGACCATCCCGTCGCTGATTCTACGCCGTTGGATCGTAAGGAGGAGCCGGAGCAGAATCTGATGCAACCAGGTTCACGGTTGATGCCATGGATGCCGCGACACGTAGCGAGCGTTGGAAGCCATTTGTGTAGATTGAAGAAGTCGGTGAAGAGAGGCCAGATTTCGTCAGGCTTTGCTTTTGTGAGCGTAATAGACACTTTGGCTTGCCATTTTTCTGGGATTGGTGCTTTGTCCATGTCAAAGAAAAAGGATCTATAATCAAAGAAGATCTTACGAGAGAGACTTGATGCTCTTGATTTCGATGCGTTTAGTACCTTTTATTAATATTACTTGTTGTTCTTGGGAATAAAAAAATATATGGATTCTAGTAATTTTCTATAAAATATAATTCAATTTGTAGATATTTAATTTAGGATATACGTATGTTGTAGATCTAATCCTAACTAGAAGACACAAGACTTTTAAACAAGTTTACCAATATGGTTACGTTCGGGTAAGTAAGTTTATCGCTCTGCCTCGTAATACATGAGTTGATCAGAACCACATTGCTCATGAGTTTGGATAATTATCAAAGTATATTATTTGATCTTCATTCTTACAATCTCTTCTCCTCACTAAAAATTTTTAGTGGTGTAAGCTTAGATTTTTTTATACACATATATATAAGTTGTATGTTTGGTCTTCAACAAATTGATCAGTTTAATCTTATCTTTGGGCCTTTAACCATTTTCGACCCAACATATATAAACTACATAATCGGTAATGGGTTTTGGTAATTTGTAATAGGTTTGGAAATCAATGGCGTAGTCAGCATTTGGGAACTCAACCACTTTAAAATCTGATTTTTGACTAAAAATTAGACAGATTTTGAAACGTATTTAAGATATCTTAAAATCGACAGCTTTCCAGTGTTCACGGTCTAGATTTTCCATGAACCTGTTTACTACCCCTATTTCATGAGCTAAATCAGGTCTATAACCTATCATTGGATACATCAAACTGCCCACATCATTTGAGTATGGAACTTCATCCATCAATGTAACTTTTGTTTTCTATGCAGCTTATTCAAACTTCGCAACTTAAATTGTGAATCAGTAGGTGTAGTGATTGCTTGAATCTTCCATTTTAAACGTTTTTAGAACCTCTTCAATATATCAGTTTTGAGATAGCTTCCAAATTTTCTTCTTTCTATCTTTTACAATATCTATTCCCAAAATCTTTATAGTAACCCATAAATCCTTCATTTCAAATTCAGTACTTAAAATACCTTTTACTTTATGAATTTTGTCTAGATCCTTAGCTACTAACATATATTCTACACACATCAAAAATAAGATCATGTTGATCAAGATATTGGACAGATAAGAGAGATATTGAGATAGTGTTTGATGTGGTGGTTGATACGATGTTATCAAGACAGAATGTAGATTAATAACAAAGTTGATCTAGATATTTGACAGATGAGATAGATATTGAGATAGTGTTTGATGCGGTGGTTGATACGATGTTATCAACACAGAATGTAGATTAACACAAGATTGATCTAGACATTAGACAGATGAGATAGAGTCTCTGATGAAATACAACAGAGGATGCATGAGGAGAAGAGGTATCAGAGAAGTCTCTCAAAGTGTAGAGTCTATGATTTGAGCTATATCGATGTTTGAGCAATGATAACGATAACCAGATGCACAAAATAAAATAGACACAGAGATTTTTTACGAGGTTTGGTTTTCCAACCTACATCCCCGGGACCTAGTCCAAAAACAAATCCACTAGAACAAGAAACCAATTACAATTGCATATGGTACAACATAAACAAGCCTACCATTCTTTTCTACGTGGTTTGTAGAAACAGTATCAGACACAACATGTCTGACTATCACCCAGCTGTACTGGTGCAACACCATCTTCACTGGCTGCAGATTCCACAGAAAGACCATCAATAGCACTGACAGATTTCTCATCCTGTTAGTCTGTATGATGGGACGACGCCAGACACATGTCTGCACCTTTCAACAATACCTTTGGCAGTCGTAAGTCTTCATAAGACAACCCCTTGGTATTTATCTTCTCTAACCCTAGCACATAGGACTCCCACGAGATTTGGTAGATACAACTTGCTTTCCAAGTTTATCTACTTGCCAAATCTAAATATGGAATATTTGATTTACCATATTCAATAGATACAACTTATCTTCCAAATTTATCTACTTACCAAATCTATTGTAGAGAATATATAATTTTCTTACAACCTCATAACAGCTCAGCAAGCCACTTGCTACGTCAGCAATTGTGCCACATCAAGTATTTGCTTCCTGTTATGTTCTCTAATGCATCCTCTGATGCCATCAAGTCAATGTTCAGTATGTTGTGTTGGATATTTGAAATCCCAACAACTCTTTCCAGCTTTGCAAACCTTTTGCCAAGTCAACAATTATGTCACATCAAATTCTTGCTTCATGATATCCCGTTTGATCAGATCTCAACACCTTGTATGATACATCCGTTTGTTGTATCCAACTAAAGACTTTATACTCTGAAAGATTTCTCTGATACCTCTTTTATCTGATGCATCATCTGTTGTATCCAACCAGAGACTCTACACTCTGAGAGACTTCTCTGGTACCTCTTCTACCTGATGCATCCTCTGTTGTATCCAATCAGAGACTCTACACTTTGAGAGACTTCTCTGATATCTCTTCTACCTGATGCATCCTCTATTGTATCCAATCAGAGACTCTACACTTTGAGAGACTTCTCTGATACCTCTTCTACCTCATGCATCATTTGTTGTATTTCATCAAAGACTTTATCTCATCTGTCTAATGTCTAGATCAACCTTGTGGTTAATCTACATTCTGTGTTGATAACATCGTATCAACCACCGCATCAAACACTATCTCAATATCTATCTCATCTGTCAAATGTCTAGATCAACTTTGTTGTTAATCTACATTCTGTCTTGATAACATCGTATCAACCACCACATCAAACACTATCTCAATATCTCTCTCATCTGTCCAATGTCTTGATCAACATGCTTGTTAATTTACATTTTGGCTTGATAGCATCGCATCAAGCAGCTCTACAAACACTATCTCAGTATCTGTTGTATCAACACTGACATATCATACTCCATCTCATCTTTCAGCAATTGAGTCATCATATGTTATGATTTGTTCCAACAGCTCAACACATCAGTCATCATAACACTAACAATTTCATAACTATTTTTTCTTTTAATGTAGACACATGAATCGAATACACTTCGGTTAAAACCTTGTTTCTTCATAATGCTATCGAATTTCCTGTTTCATTGTATTAGGGATTTCTTGAGACAATACAAGGAGTTTTTAAGAAGACGGACCTTGTTTTCTTGTCCTTTCACCACATATCTAATACAAGCTTTGATTCAAGGATGTATGCACGTGGGCTGTTTGAAGAAGTTTAGGTGAGAAACTCGACCTTAGACTTCTTGGATAGGGGTTTTTGGGTTGGTATTCGATGGAAAGGTAAAGTAAACCACACGAGGGTGATGAACCTCGTGATAAATCACAAACTTAGAGCTAGGAGGGCTGGTCTCAACTAGATTCTAAGCGCACAAGATTCTTGAAAGAAAACTTGTTGGGGAAAAAGTTCTATCTTTATTAATATCAAAAAGGTTGTCGAACTACAATGCTGGAAGGAGCCTTATTAATATGCTCGACAGCTTGACTTCTAGGGTCGACTCAAATAAGAAAAGGAAAACTTACAAAAGTGCACAAAGGAAAAGATACAAAAGTGTATAATCGAAAAAGGACCTATTCCTAAAATGTCTTTGACTGAATGGCACAGTGACTTGCTCATGGATCTTGAGCTCCACTTTGTCATCCAGCCATCTCAGTCTATATGGTCGAGGATGTCTTGTCTTCTCTAGACCTAGCTTATCAACCATATATGCACTAGAGCAACGTTAGTGCAAGAACCACCATCTATGATGAGGTTACATACTTTGCCCTTGATGGTGCAACGGCTATGGAAGATGTTCTCCCTTTGGATGGTCTCTGAAGGATCCACCATCGCACTGAGGATACGTCTAGTGACCAGCACTTCCTCCACATCAGGATACTCAATGTCACCATACTCCTCTTTTGGTTCATAGTCCTCTTCATCTTAGGACTCATATTCTCCAACCTCCGTATCAACATGACCCGGTTGTTTGGGCACTCCCTTGAGATGTGTCCACGACCCCTACAATTGAAACAAGTGATATCACATGATCTTTGAGGGTTAGAAGACTTACCAGGCTCTCTCTGGTCACGGGTGGGTTCAGAAGGCTTGCTCTTGAACCTTGACTCGATCTCTATGCTCTTGCCTTTGTCTACGGGCTTGGGTATGTTGCTTGGTGCCCAAGGTGTCTTAGGCTTGCTGCGGATGTCTTGGCTCTTACGTTTGATCTGCTTGTCAGCCTGGACAGATAGGTGGAACAAGTCTTTGAAGTCATTGTAGATTTTCCTTTCCACCTTGCGGCTAATTCTTTCTTGGAGTCCATCCAAGAATTGTGCCATCAATGCTTCTTCATCATCATTGAGCTCCAATCTGTTCCTTAGCTTCTCGAACTCTTCATAGTACTCCTCTACTGATCTAGTACCCTGCTTAAGAGTACGAAAACGATGTTGCAAGTCTCTATGAAAGTAAGGTGGAACAAACCTTTGTCGCATGAGGTCTTTTATGTCGACCCATGAGTCTATGGGCCTCATTCTCTTCCTCCTTCTGTCAGATACCTCACGATCCCACCAGATGAGGGCATTGTCCGTGAGTTGTGCTACTGTCATTGAGACTCTCCTAGGCCCTGGTTGGTTGTAATGATCAAAGATATGATCTATTCTTCTTTCCCAATCTAGGTAAGCCTCGGGGTCTACTTTTCCTGCAAAACTTGGAGGAGTTAGCTTAACACCAGGATGAGTTACCCGGTTGTAGGTGTGTTCATCTCCATCCTCATGATGTCTAGGAGGCATTCTTGGTCTCTGGTGAAGACCATATGGCTCAAAGCCATCATCTTCTGCCTCTGGTTGCCGTGGAGGTCCTCTCGGCCTATGGTGATAGTTATGAGGTTGTGTGTCCTCATCTCCATCTGGTTGGGGTTCCTCCTGTTCGTGCCGTGTCCTAAGGTGCTCAGGACCCTCAGGACGGTCTTGCTCAGCTCTCACGTGCCTTATGGCCTGGAATCTTACAGGCCTCTCCACGCGCTCCAATCTCTCGCCTATGGATGCGAGTTGTGTTTGGAGTGTGGTGAACATGGCCATCATGGCCTCGGTTGCATCTCTATTGTCTTCTCCCATTGCGTACTACAAGGAAGAAAACAAGTTATGGTACTCCTAAATTGTTAGGAGGGTTCTCGTTTTATAAGGGATTCAAAAAATATGCAAAAAGGAACATTCTAAGCAATGGAAAATTCGAATAAAAGGAAAAAGGAAACTATTGCTAGCTGTCCAATTCAAAAGGGAACTATTGCTAGCTGTCCAATTCAAAATCTTTTGGTATTTTTCCTATTTTCTTTTCTTTTCTTTTTAATTTAACTTAAAAATAATGGAAATATGAATTAAACAAAGAGGAAAACGTGAATGGCAATGCAAATGTGAATCTAAACCCTAGTGATACACGTAGAAGGCTAGATGCACTCGGTTTGGAGTTTGATGTTATTTTTTTTATTTTTCTTGAATGCGACTTAAACTAATGCAAGAACTAAAAACAAAGCAAGCTAAAGGATAGAAACAACCTGGTTTAGGAGCTTTAAGCTCTGATACCAAAATGATACAAGCCTTGATTCAAGGATGTATGCGCGTGGGCTGTTTGTAGAAGATTGGGTGAGAAACTCAACCTTAGGCTTCTGGATAGGGGTTTTCTGGTTGGTAAACGATGGAGGGGTGAAGTGAACCACACGAGGGGTGATGAACCTCGTGATAAATCACAAAATTAGAGCTAGGAGGGCTGGTCTCAACTAGGTTCTAAGCGCACAAGTCTCTTGCGAGAATAACTTGTTGAAAGAAAATTCGATCTTTATTAATATCAAAAAGGTTGTCGAACTACAATGCTGGAAGGAGCCTTATTAATATGCTCGGCAGCTTGACCTTCTAGGGTATAAGAAAAGGAAAACTTACAAAAGTGCAAAAAAGGAAAAGATACAAAAGTGTATAATCGAAAAAGGACCTATTCCTTAAATGTCTTTGACTCAATAAAAGTAAATATTCTAGATCCTACCCTGCAAACCAGAAAGAGGCATATATTCGAATTGAAACTTACCTTAACTTACCTCATGGCCAAGAAATGGAAGGTGGCCGTGATACAAGCCTTGATTCAAGGATGTATGCGCGTGGGCTGTTTGTAGAAGATTAGGTGAGAAACTCAACCTTAGGCTTCTGGATGGGGGTTTTCTGGTTGGTAAAAGATGGAAGGGTGAAGTGAACCACACGAGGGGTGATGAACCTCGTGATAAATCACAAACTTAGAGCTAGGAGGGCTGGTCTCAACTAGGTTCTAAGCGCACAAGATCTCTTGAGAGAATAACTTGTTGGGGAAAAAGTTCTATCTTTATTAATATCAAAAAGGTTGTCGAACTACAATGCTGGAAGGAGCCTTATTAATATGCTCGACAGCTTGACCTTCTAGGGTCGACACAAATAAAGAAAAAGGAAAGTTTACAAAAGTGCACAAAAGGAAAAGATACAAAAGTGCATAACCGAAAAAGGACCTATTCCTAAAATGTTCTTGACTCAAAAATGTAAAGCAACTAGATCCTACCCTGCAAAACAGAAAGAGGCATATATTCGAATGTAAACTTACCTTAACTCACCTCACGGCCAAGAAATGGAAGGTGGCCGTCCTTGTGGCATGCACGCGCCTTGCTCCTAGTCTTCGACTTGGAGTAGGGTTAAAATCTTTGGGCCCTGACCTCTCTTGCCACTAAAGCCCAAGTCTCTGATGTTCCTTGTGTTGTTGAGAAGCCTTTGGACTCTACTTTGCTTTTCTGGCCCATTGTCCTTAGCTGATCTTCCTCTAGGAGCTTGTCGACCCATAAGCTGAATTTGTGGAAGAGTGCCCTTGATCTGCTTCTTGTCATTGCTCCTTGAGGTACCACTGGTGTAGATACTTCTCTAGGTGCATGTCCTGGAGCTGGTAGCTCATTTGGTCCGAGTCCTCTTGTGTAGAAGTGGAAATGCGCGTGTACTCGGCTGGATCGGCTGTACCGGCTGGATTGTGCGCGGTACTGGCCGGAATGCCTTCAGGACCGGCCAAGTTGATCCCGGAGTTGGCGGTCATCAGGGGGACCGGCGGTGTCATCCACGTCCCCACCAAGTGTGCCGAAAGCTTGGGCCTCTCCGCCGGCGATGCTGACCGGTCTGGTCCTATAGGTCGAGGGTCCGGCGGTACTGCCTGGTCCGGCAGACGTGCCAGATGGTCCTGCTGTCTCGGGCAAGCTTCCTGGTCGGTCAGTCTGGTCTCCTGGCTGGATGTACGACCTGATGTCCCTATCACTATCTGTCCGTGTTTATCCAATACTTTGAAAGGACCAAAGTATTTAGGAGAGAGTTTCTGATGCACCCTTGTAACCACTGATTGTTGGCGATAAGGTTGTAGTTTGACATTGACCCAGTATCCAATGTTGAAATTTTGTTCAGACCTGTGTCGATTAGCCATATGAGACATTCGATGTTGGGCACATAACAGATGAAACATCAATAACAGCAACATGTTTTCCCGGTCCTGAAGATGGTTTGCAACTACGACGACTTTCAATTCTCCTGGTAAATAAGGAAGATGCACAGGTGGTGTCTGTCCATATACTGCTTCATAAGGTGTGATTTGTGTAGCTGAGTGAAAAGTGGTATTGTACCAATATTCTGCCAAGGGAAACCATTTACTCCATAATTGAGGTCTATCACTGCACATACAATGAAGGTATGTCTTAAGGCATCTATCTACCACCTCTGTTTGGCCGTCACTCTGAGGGTTGTAAGCTGATGAGTAATTGAGAGAAACCCCTTGCAGTGTGAACAATTCACGCCAAAACTCACTCAAAACGTTATCTAGGAAATGCCGTGCAACTTGAAAACTTACAGTGTGAACAATTTCGATCACTTACAATTGAGAGCACAAAAACAAAATTACAGTAATTGAGAGCAACCCCTTGCAGTGTGAACAATCTCAATCACTTACAATTGAAGAAGGAACGCCGTGCAACTTGAAAATGTTATCCAGGAAAGCTTGAGCCACTGTCGCAGCTGAATACGGATGTGCCAACACCATAAAGTGGGCTGCTTTAGTTAATCTATCCACAACCACAAAAATGATTGTTTTTCCAAAAGAGGGTGGAAGACCATCAATAAAGTCCATAGAAATGTCAGACCATACACTTTCTAGAATTGGCAAAGGTTGTAGTAAATCGGGAGAAGCAGTCGGATCATACTTACACCTTTGGCATACCTCACAAGCTTGGATAAAAGCTTGAATGTCTCGGGCCATTTCTTTCCAGTAAAATATGCCCTTGACTCGTTGTTGTGTGGCGTCACGACCTGAATGACCCCCATGACTTGAACTATGCATCCAATTCAATATAAATTGTTGAGTCTCACTATCTGCCGGAACCACAAGTTCACTTTTCCTCCTGAGAACACCATGATTCCAAGAATAGGGTGGTTTCACATTGGCTTTGATGTTTGAATCTGTCATGTAGCCAGCTTGAATTTTCTGCATAAGATCACAATCCATAACAGATAATGCCATGTGCAAGACCTCAGAATTCTCCACTCTTGACAATGCATCAACGACTAAATTCTCCTTTCCTGCTTTGTATTGAATTTCATAATTGAACTCCAAGAGTTTAGGTAACCATTGTTGTTGTATTGGTGTGTTAAGGTGTTGTTCCAAAAGGTATTTCAGACTTCGCTGGTCTGTTTTGATGATGAAGTGCCCATTTAGGAGGTAATGTGATGAGGACATCAGGTCGTACATCCAGCCAGGAGACCAGACTGGCCGACCAGGAAGCTTGCCCGAGACAGCAGGACCATCTGGCGCGCCTGCCGGACCAGACAGTACCGCCGGACCCTCGACCTATAGGACCAGACCGGTCAACATCGCCGGTGGAGAGGCCCAAGCTTCCGGCACACTTGGTGGGGACGTGAATGACACCGCCGGTCCCCCTGATGACACCGCCGACTCCGGGATCAACTTGGCGGGTCCTGAAGTCATTCCGGCCAGTACCGCGCACAATCCAGCCGGTACAGGCCATCCAGCCGAGTACACGCACACTTCCACTTCTACACAAGAGGAATCGGACCAAATGAGCTACCAGCTCCAGGACATGCACTTAGAGGAAGTCTCAACACCAGTGGTACCTCAAGGAGCAATGACAAGAAGCAAATCAAGGGCGCTCTTCCACAAATTCAGCCTATGGGTCAACAAGCTACTAGAGGAAGATCGACTAAGGACAATGGGCCAAAAATACAAGGAAGAGTCCAATAGCTTCTCAACAACACAAAGGACATCAGAGACTTGAGCTTTAGTGGCAAGAGAGGTCAAGGCCCAGAGATTTGTAACCCTACTCCAAGTCGAAGACTAGGAGCAAGGCGCGTGCATGCCACAAGGACGGCCACCCTCCATTTCTTGGCCGTGAGGTGAGTTAAGGTAAGTTTACATTTGAATATATGCCTCTTTCTGTTTTGCAGGGTAGGATCTAGTTGCTTTACATTTTTGAGTCAAGAACATTTAAGGAATAGGTCCTTTTTCGGTTATGCACTTTTGTATCTTTTCCTTTTGTGCACTTTTGTAAACTTTCCTTTTTCCTTATTTGTGTCGACCCTAGAAGGTCAAGCTGTCGAGCATATTAATAAGGCTCCTTCCAGCATTGTAGTTCGACAACCTTTTTGATTATTAATAAAGTAGAACTTTTTCCCTACAAGTTTTCTCTCCAAGAATCTTGTGCGCTTAGAACCTAGTCGAGACCAGCCCTCCTAGCTCTAAGTTTGTGATTTATCACGAGGTTCATCACCCCTTGTGTGGTTCACTTCACCCTTCCATCGTTTACCAACCAGAAATCCCCTATCCAGAAGCCTGAGGTTGAGTTTCTCACCTAATCTTCTACAAACAGCCCACGCGCATACATCCTTGAATCAAGGCTTGTATCATAATGTCTCTACTTTTGTACCTTTAAATGACGACTAATATACGCCAATGGATGCCCATTCTGCATTAAAACTGCGCCAATACCCTGACTGGAAGCATCGGTTTCGATTAGAAACGGTTTATCGAAGACAGGGAGTGCAAGAACAGGAGCTGTGCAGAAAGCTAGCTTTAGTTGCTCAAACGAGTCTTGTGCTTCTGCAGAACAGAAAAAACAATCTTTTTTTGTTAGGGTAGCAAGAGCACGAGCAATAGTACCAAAATTACAGACAAACCGGCGGTAGTAGCCAGCCAAACCCAAAAAACCCCGCAGCTGTTTGAGATTCGAAGGTGTTGGCCAGTCTAAAACTGCTTGAATTTTGGTTGGATCGGTGGAAACCCCTTCTTCCTGGATATAATGTCCCAAATACTCCACTTTGTCTATAGCAAATGTACATTTGCTTTTCTTGGCATAAAGATGGTCTCCCTCATCACTTTCAAAACTGATTCCAAGTGTTTTTCATGAGCTGCAGAAGAGTTGCTATACACAAGAATGTCATCAAAGAAAATTAGCACAAACTTCCTCAAATACTCTTTGAATGTTGCATTCATTAAGCCCCAAAAAGTAGCTGGTGCATTAGTTACACCGAAAGGCATAACTAAGTATTCATAGTGCCCACAATGTGTTTTAAATGCAGTCTTATGAACATCCTCCTTTGCCATGCGAACCTGATGGTAACCGGCTCTTAAATCAATTTTTGAGTATACCCGAGCGCCACCCAATTTATCGAGCAAATCTTCTATCAAAAGATTGGGAAATCGATCCTTAATAGTCAAGTTGTTGTGGCTCCTATATTCTACACAAAGTTTCCAACTGCCATCTTTTTTTTAACTAATACTACGGGTGACGCATAAGAGATTGAGCTTGGTTGAATTGTGCCATTATCCAACATCTCCTGCACAATTTTTTCAATCTCATTCTTTTGTTGTGTTGCGTACCTATAGGACCTCTGGTTGACCGGATTCGAGCATTCAAGTAGAGGAATATGGTGATCATGGTGTGGCCGAGAGGGTGGTAGAGTTGTTGGCTCCACAAATATATCTGCAAATTGTCGTAGCAAATCATCCAGCTTTGTGGGCATAGACTGTTCTTGACCACTAACCTTCATCACAGTTGGCCAGCCTTGTGTATCCACTCCAACATCCTCTTCTGCCCATTTTGTTACAGTACACATCATTGATAATTGAATATTTTCATCTGCATACTTGTTCATGCAAGTAGTTTTAATGGAACGAACTGAATCTTGTTTAACTCCTTGTAAAACCACCTTCTGTTGTCCCATTTTGAATTTCATTTCTAACTTTGAGAAGTCCCACGTTATAGCTCACAAAGTTTGTAACCACTGTATTCCCAACACCATATCACAGCCTCGAAGAGGAATGACCATGAAGTCTGCTTGAAAATTTGTTCTCTGAAAACTCCATTCTAACATCTCCACCTTCCCATTGAGTGTCAGTTTACTGCCATCTGCCACTGCCACCTCAATAGAACCAGCTGATTTTGGCCTTAAACTCAATCGTTCCACAGTTTCCATTGTCATAAAATTGTGTGTTGAACCTGTATCAATCAAAATAAACAGGATCCTTTTGCCACAAATACCACGTACTCGCATTGTATGATAGTTTGTAATCCCTGCCAAAGCATTGAGTGAAATGTGTGCAATGTCCATATTTACTGCAGGTTTTTCTATAACCTCCTGTGTCTCCTCCTGCTCCCCTTCATTTTCCATTTTCAACATAAATAATTGGGTTTTCTTGTGAGTGAGATAATGTCCCGGTGTGTATTTCTCATCGCAAAAGTAGCAAAGACCTTTTTCCCTCCTCTCACTCATTTCTTCAGTACTTAGAAATTTCTTAGGTTGTGCATCTTCTGGGTTGGGTAGCAACGATTGTCGTGAATCGAATTCCTTCTTCATATATGTTGAACCCTTTACTCCTGTATTCAATATTTTTTGTGCTTCACCCGATTTAACAAAGGATGGTTGTTTCCGTGGATGCGCAGTCTCGTATAAACGCCCCAACATCAGACACTGACGGACAGTGGTGGGTTGGAACATGCGAATATGCATTTGGGTATCCAAACGCAATCCTGCTAAATATGCACTCACCAAATACGCTTCGGGTAATTGAACCTGAGTACGAATCAGCTCAAATTTGCCATGGTATTTGATGAGGACATCATGTCGTACATCCAGCCAGGAGACCAGACTGGCCGACCAGGAAGCTTGCCCGAGACAGCAGGACCATCTGGCACGTCTGTCGGACCAGGCAGTACCGCCGGACCCTCGACCTATAGGACCAGACCGGTCAGCATCGCCGGCGGAGAGGCCCAAGCTTCCGGCAACTTGGTGGGGACGTGGAATGACACCGCCGGTCCCCCTGATGACACCGCCGACTCCGGGATCAACTTGGCCGGTCCTTAAGTCATTCCGGCCAGTACCGCGCATAATCCAGCCGGTACAGGCCATCCAGCCGAGTACACGCGCACTTCCACTTCTACACGAGAGGACTCGGACCAAATGAGCTACCAGCTCTAGGACATGCACTTAGAGGAAGTATCTACACCAGTGGTACCTCCAGGAGCAATGACAAGAAGCAGATCAAGAGCACTCTTCCACAAATTCGGCTTATGGGTCGACAAGCTTCTAGAGGAAGAGCAGCTAAGGACAATGGGCCAGAAGAGCAAATTAGAGTCCAAAGGCTTCTCAACAACACAAGGAACATCAGAGACTTGGGCTTTAGTGGCAAGGGAGGTCAGGGCCCAAAGATATTTAACCCTACTCCAAGTCGAAGACTAGGAGCAAGGCGCGTGCATGCCACAAGGACGGCCACCTTCCATTTCTTGGCCGTGAGGTGAGTTTAGGTAAGTTTACATTCGAATATATGCCTCTTTCTGTTTTGCAGGGTAGGATCTAGTTGCTTTACATTTTTGAGTCAAGAACATTTTAGGAATAGGTCTTTTTTCGGTTATGCACTTTTGTATCTTTTCCTTTTGTGCACTTTTGTAAACTTTCCTTTTTCTTTATTTGTGTCGACCCTAGAAGGTCAAGCTGTCGAGCATATTACTAAGGCTCCTTCCAGCATTGTAGTTCGACAACCTTTTTGATTATTAATAAAGTAGAACTTTTTCCCTACGAGCTTTCTCTCAAGAGAGACTTGTTCGCTTAGAACCTAGTTGAGACCAGCCCTCCTAGCTCTAAGTTTGTGATTTATCACGAGGTTCATCACCCCTCGTGTGGTTCACTTCACCCTTCCATCGTTTACCAACCAGAATACCCCTATCCAGAAGCCTAAGGTTGAGTTTCTCACCTAATCTTCTACAAACAGCCCACGCGCATACATCCTTGAATCAAGGCTTGTATCATTTTGGTATCAGAGACTAAAGCTCCTAAACCAGGTTGTTTCTATCCTTTTGCTTGTTTTGTTTTTAGTTCTTGCATTAGTTTAAGTCGCATTCAAGAAAAAATCAAAAAATAACCTCAAACTCCAAACCGAGTGCATCTAGCCTTCTACGTGTATCACTAGGGTTTAGATTCACTTTTGCATTACCATTCACGTTTTCCTTTTGTTTAATTCATATTTCCATTATTTTTAAGTTAAATTAAAAAAGAAAAGAAAAGAAAATAGGAAAATACCCAAAAGATTTCGAATTGGACAGCTAGCACAAGTTGTCTAGGAAGTTTCCTTTTTTCGAATTTCCTTTCCTTAGGATTTTTCCTTTTTGCATTTTTTTCAAACCCCTTATAAAAAGAAAACCCTCCTAATAACTTAGGAGCACCCTAATTTGTCTTCTTTCTTTGTAGCACACCATGGGAGAAGAGAATAGAGACGCAGCCGAAGCCATGATGGCCATGTTCACCACACTCCAAACGCAACTCGCATCCATAGGCAAGAGGTTGGAGCGCGTGGAAAGACCGGTGAGATTCCAGGACATAAGGCACGTGAGAGCTGAGCAAGACCGTCCTGAGGGTCCTGAGTACCTTAGGACACGGCACGAACAGGAGGAACCCCAGCCAGATGGAGATGAAGACACGCAACCTCATAACTATCACCATAGGCCGAGAGGACCTCCACGGCAACCAGAGGCAGAAGATGATGGCTTTGAGCCATATGGTCTTCACCCGAGACCAAGAATGCCTCCTAGACGTCATGAGGATGGAGATGAACACACCTACAACCGGGTAATTCATCCTGATGTTAAACTAACTCCTCCAAGTTTTGCAGGAAAAGTGGACCCCGAGGCTTACCTAGATTGGGAGAAGCGAATGGATCATATCTTTGATCACTACAACCAACCAGGACCTAGGAGAGTCTCAATGGCAGTAGCACAACTCATGGACAATGCCCTCATCTGTGGGATCGTGAGGTATCTGACAGAAGGAGGAAGAGAATGAGACCCGTAGACTCATGGGTCGACATGAAAGACCTCATGCGACAAAGGTATGTTCCACCTTACTTTCATTGGGATTTGCAACGACGTTTTCGTACTCTTAAGCAGGGTACCAGATCAGTAGAGGAGTACTATGAAGAGTTCGAGAGGTTAAGGAACAGATTGGAGCTCAATGATGATGAGGAAGCATTGATGGCGCAATTCTTGGATGGACTCCAAGAAAGGATCAGCTGCAAGGTGGAAAGGCAAATCTACAACGACTTCAAGGACTTTTTCCACCTATCTGTGCAAGCTGAACAGCACATCAAACATAAGAGCCAAGACATCCGCAGCAAGCCTAAGACACCTTGGGCACCAAGCAACATGCCCAAGCCCGTAGACAAAGGCAAGAGCATAGAGATCGAGTCAAGGTTCAAGAGCAAACCTCCTGAACCCACCCGTGACCAGAGAGAGCCTGGTAAGTCTTCTAACCCTCAAAGATCACGTGACATAACTTGTTTCAAGTGCAAGGGACGTGGACACATCTCAAGGGAGTGCCCAAACAACCGAGTCATGCTGATTACGGAGGTAGGAGAATATGAGTCCCAAGATGAAGAGGACAATGAACCAGAAGGAGAGTACGGTGACATTGAGTACCCTGATGTGGGGGGAAGTGCTGGTCACTAGACGTATCCTCAGTGCAATGGTGGATCCTTCAGAGACCATCCAAAGGGAGAACATCTTTCACAGCCGTTGCACCATCAAAGGAAAGGTATGTAACCTCATCATAGATGGTGGTTCTTGCACTAACGTTGCTAGTGCGTATATGGTTTATAAGCTAGGTCTAGAGAGGACACGGCATCCTCGACCATATAGACTGAGATGGCTCGATGACAAAGTGGAGCTCAAGATTCATGAGCAAGTCAACTCCCATTTCAGTGTGGGCAAGTACCAAGACCAAGTCGTGTGCGACGTGGTGCCCATGCAAGCTGGCCATCTTCTGCTAGGAAGACCATGGCAGTTGGACAAAGAGACCAGGCATGATGGCAGAACCAATCTCTACACCTTCGTGCATGACAAGAGAAAGGTCAGCCTAGCTCCTCTTACACCTGCCCAAGTACATGAGCCACAACTCCAAATGAGTAAGGAAAAGAAACTTATCAAGTCTAATTTTCTTATTCAACCAAGCCATGTCCGGAGAGCTTTAACCTCGAAGGATTTAATGTTACTAATGGTCTTCAAAGAAATCTTGAGTATAGAATAGGAACAGGTAGAGCTACCTCCTGAAGTAGCAACTCTCCTCAACAAGTTCCAGGATGTGTTTCCAGAGGAGATACCAGCAGGCTTGCCTCCTTTACGTGGCATGGAACACCAGATCGATCTAGTGCCTGGAGCAGCCCTGCC